>BMAU01016488.1:522500-785000 GCA_019973935.1 Trichonephila clavipes | reverse complement strand
GTTTCATTAAAAATAAATAAAAATACGCCTAATTAACTATTTCCTCGTATCATATATAATTTTAAACAGAAATATTTGAATCTTTAAAAAAATAGAAAAGGGAAAATTGATAATTTTTCAAAAATCCACATTTGCCAGACCCCTCAAAAGTAATAATAGACTCATAGGAAAATTATAAACACTAATGCAATATTCAGTATTCACAGAAGCACATATATATTCAATATTCATACATTTATCATATTCATACGTTCTTCATATTCATATATATTTATTCCATAAAATATTCTTCATAAGTATACATATTCTTCGTGCTGATATATTCATGTATATTCTTCATATTCATATATAGTCTGCATATTCATATACATTTATAGTATTCATATAATTAGATATATACGTATTTACATATATTCCACGTATTCATACAATCATAAATATTGTTCATATTCATGTATTCATATACACTTATCATATTCACATATTCATATGTATTCCTTGTTTTCATATATTCTGCAAATATTGTATTTTTCATAAATACATTTTAGAAGAACGGTTTTTCTTATCTGTATAGATCGATTTCTTACCTGTTTCCTTAAAAGTCGTAATTTATCACTCAGGATTTATGAACAATAAAATGAAAATAATTAAGTTTGTAGAAAAATACATTTTTATTTCTTCTTACAAAATGCTTCAAATGCATTTTTAATAATTCATGAGTAGATGTTCCATTTTAGTATAAGGAACTATTACGAAAAAAAAAAAAAAAATCCCCCTTAACAAAAAGCATGATTTTTATAATACTAGCAATAACCCTGCTAAATTTGTAGACCAATAACAAAACTCGTTTTTATTTATTCACCCCCAGTTCATTATGATTAGTCTCCTCATTTTGTTTGACTTCCATTCTTCCCTGCATTACTGGTGAAATATTCCGAGAGAATGTAAAGGTCTTTTCCTTTTCCTTTGCGCAGGCATTCCATTTAACTTTATGATCCAAACTATTTGAACCCTGCAGGCGCATTAAGACGGGTCCTTTAATGGCGCACTTTGTTTTCCAGCCATATCCTTCCGCATAGAACAAAGAGTTTCTTCAAATTGAGAACGGAAGGGGGAATTATGAAAATTCTTTGTTATACCCTACTACTAGACCTCATCAAATCATTTGGATTAGAAGTGTTTTATTAACATGTCATCTGCAAAGAATCGTCTGGATATTTACCGAATAAAAGGGAACTGTGCATAAATATGTATTGATATAGATGTATGTGCACAATGTACGCAAAAGCTTCGATTAATTTTCCATACTCTTGCATTTCTGTTTGTTCAGCAAATCGAATGGCGGGAGGTAGGGAGTTAAAGGATTTGGAAGGAACATCCCCGGAAGCAATCGCATCGTTTGCTTAGAATAACGCTACATCAATAATAATTATCGTTTGCTTTTTTAATCTGAAATCCATCACAGTTAGGATTTGGAATTTCGAATGCGGGGGTGTTTCAGAGAAAGAAGATGATTGAAGGTAAACAGAATTGAAGAATATTTATGCGAAGTCGAGTCTGAATGTAATCTTTGAATACATGTGCACAAGACATTCCTAAATTGAATTATTAAGTTAAGACCCCTTCACGCGTGCCTTATTGGTAAGAGGTTGCTGTATTTACATTTGTTATTTCATGCTTACATTTAAATATGGGATATAGAGTAAAAGGGCATTGAAATGAATGACAAACTTTATGGGGATTTCTATATAAAACATATTCCTAATAAAAAAAAATTATTTTCTATTAATTAGGCTTAAGACAATCTTGTTTGAAAAAGAAGTATTATCACCACTCGCACACAAAACACTCACTAACACACTCACTCACATATATAAGTACCGAAAAAACAGGTGTATAACGCGCACTTTAAACACAAAAAATAAGACAGAAATGTATGGGGGCGTGTTATACAAACACCGGGAACAAAAAATGATTGTTTCAAAAATAAAAAGAGAGTTGTGCATAAAAAAACTTCGATTTCTACAAAAATCGGAATATTGTTTATTTAAAAGTAATGTCATACTTTATAAACTTGAAGGAATGTTTTTCTAGAAATATAATATTTTTTTTTCAAAATTCTTCGATAATAAAACGAACGAATGACATTTAAGCATAATAGCATTGCTAATGTAAATTGCTGTTCCTTCGTAAAAAAAGCGGGGGTGCGTTATACAGCGAATATATCTCAAAATTAAAAATTGCAGCTTGAAAGTATAGGTGTATGATATACACCGGTTGAACTTATACTTCTGATTTTACGGTATATATGTGTGAGTGTGTGTGTGTGTGTGTGTGTTATTTCATGTTTTTTTTTTGATTTCAAGCTAATATGCTTCACAATACCTGAGAAAAAGTAGTGGAAATAGTCAGTAAATTTTAGTTATTTATAAAATAAAGCAGCTCTGAGGATCCAAAACTTAAATTTTTTGGCGTTCTTTTAAATGGTTTCTTCTTTCGTTTACGTAGTTACTTTTATATTGTAAAGTTACATTTCACTACTGAACTACTTTTATATCTCAGTATTAGATATATCAGTAATGATTGTGCATTTAACAGACCTCTACATTCTTAATGCTTTGTTGGCTAAGTACAGTAGACTAATTCCTATATCATATGCTTCCTCACACTCAACTCAATGTAACAACAGCCCATGGCGGGCAGCCCATCGCAGTTTTCATGACCTTGGGCGTTGAGGTTTATGAGTAGATGTTCTGTCAGGGGCCCAAGCAAGTCTGGCGCACATTTATCGACTCATTGAAGGAATAAAAGGCTGGGTTGACCATGCACAGCCCGGGGTTTGAACCCTGGACCTTTAGCGTGAAAGCCTTAGAGCTACTACTGATTTGTATAAGTTATTCTCTAATTTTATTCATTTAAGAATAATAATACTTAAAAAAATGCACTCGATATTTTATGCAACTCTTTATACACTCATGAACAAATTTTTACTGAAGTTTTTTCTTGTTTTGATTTTTATTAGTATGAACAGAATGTTAGAAACAAAGATATTTTTCGCTCCCAGAAGGAATTTTATTGATTGTTAAATCTTATTACCATGAAATTAAGCAAGTTAAATTTTGTTTCTATGCAGCATAGTTTGTACACACACACACACACACATACATATATATATATATATATATATATATATATATATATATATATATATATATATATATATATATATATATGTATGCGTATGTACATTTAACAAAAATATTTGAAAACGTTTTATTCATTTCATACAGCTAAATGCTACAAAATACTTATGTATAGTAGCATATATCATTAATTAAATAAATACTTTTTCCTATATATGGCTTAGAGGGAAAATCGTGCAAATGTATAAATCTCAAGTAAAACATTAATATGAATATCTGAATTCAAATGACTTCATTTATTTTTATTGCACATTTTAGGATATTGCTAAGATTGTATTGCTCTTTTTTAAAAAAAAACATGCTTTCAAAAATTAGAGATCTATTGTAATTGTATAAAACTGATATACCAAAAAGAATTATATATACAATGAGAAAGAGAGCTTTTAAAATTTTCTTTTACGGTCTTGAAGCTTGGGTAGCATTAAGAAAAATTACTTTTTCCCCATTATAAGGAGTGGCGTTGAGACATTGTATGAAATTCCGGATGATGTGTTGTACTTTTTGTTTAATTTTCTCTGCTTTAATAACTCATTAGTGTAGCTATTTTTTTCTTAAAATTCAGTATTAAATGACAATACGTGGCATACTAATTTTGGTTTTGTTGAAAATAAGCAAAACCGCCATTTTTGCCAGTTTGTTATCGCGTTTTTTAAAGAGCTCCTTTACTTGATAACATTTGTATTAAAAATCGTTATAAATTAATGCCCCTCAAAATACGATTAAAATTCTTAGATATTGTGAAAAAAATAATTCAACGCTTTATAAATAAAAAGAAAAGAAACACATTTTTTGCCTATACTCTTCATTTTTTTTAAAAAAAAATATTATTAAAACTAAATAAATTCATAAAATTCTATCTGGAATCCAAAATGTACAAAAAATAATGCTCTCACATTAAATATTTTTTTTAAAGCAAGGAACTTTTATTGTGATTCCTATAAAATACTAAAAACAAATTTTTTTGACAATTGTTGTAATGGACACGCACAAGTTTATTGTGAAAAACAAACATATGCATTGTTAATATATTGGTTTAAATAAACATGTCAAAACTCTAAGAAAAAAAACGGAAGACATTATTTTTTGCTGTTTTATTGTATTTCGAAACAGTCATAAAAGATTATACTGTCAGTATTTTTAATGGTAGAACAAATATACTTTATTTTGCATAATTTTTAATTCTTTTTCTTAATTTCTTTTTAAAGAGTCTGCTACAGATAAAAAATCATTCAATTCAGACTGTTCCCGCTTCTAAATAAAAAAGATGAAGTTTTAATATCTTAATTTTCTTAAGATTTAAATAATCTTTTAAGTATTAGATAAAAAACAAATAAAATACATGTGTTTAATACCTAACTACACATTGATACTGATAAATTAATAATAATAACACATAATATAAAAATTAATTTTAAGTCAATTCCTACTTAGGTTAAGCAATGAAAATTTTATTTTAGTTACTTTTTATTAAATAATTACAATTAATACAAATATTGTTTCGTTGATTGGGGTTGGAAGATTTTATGTAAATCAGTCTCACAGAAGAAAACCAGTTATTTGAGAGAGCGATAAGAATTTATTATCAAAATTCCAATCCGTGAAATACAGGTTTCCGCTGCAATACTAACAGAATAAATCCCAGAAGGTATTCACATCTTCCACCGCACTCAAACACAAATAACAGTGCATAAAATACAAGTATGCAAAGGATTATTCACAAACACAACCAAGCTAATCAGTTATCCCTAGTCAAAACAATGCTCCCTAATCGCTGGTTGAATCAAGACTGACTGGTTGCGGCTTGCACCGCTCTATTTATATGCCCGGTGGAAACTTCCAGAAAAAAAATCCTCATAGGGCGTAGAATTAGTGGATTTCTCCACACATTTCAAGAAAAATTCTGAAGGTCCCGAACTCGGCAACATGGTCGTCAATTTCACCAAAGTGATGCCAACTTGGCTCTATCGCCAAGTTCTCATTGAATAGCCATTGTAGCACAAGAGACAGCAATGGATGTGAACAATACAATTTTAACATAAAATAAATATAACATAGAGTAATATAAATACATTAAACATGCAAATACAAATTATTTATACTATTTACACAAAATTCGTAACAATATATATATATGACAGAATGACAATATTAAGTAGCAATTAGTTTATATTAATTATCATTAAAGTTTCGTATTACCATTCAAAACACAATCATGTATATAAGATTTCAGTTCTACTGAGTGTTTTAAGACGTGAGAAAAAAAAAGCTTGTAAAGTTTTGACCCAAGTCGCGCGCTAAAAATGAAACCAACATGACTGTATCTGTGATACTTTAAATAAGTAGTTTCAGTCAATTAGTCTTAGTTAGTTTAAATTAATCATCGTATTATAACAAATCAATCATGTATAGAAAATTTCCGGGTAAATGAGCTACTTAAAATATGAGAATTTTTTTTTTTTTTTAAAGTTTTGTCAAGTCGCAAAAATGTTCGCTACGTCGCCACAAACGGTGTCAACGTTACTCTGTATCTGTAATTCTTTGAATAATTAGTTTTACTCAATTTTTATTAATTATAACTAAAAATTACCGTATTGTCATCCAAAATAATCGCGCAAAAAAATTTTCAGCGCGTCTAAGTGCTTTAAAACGTATTTTATTAACGATTGAACATTTGAATAAGTTATAGGGTAATTGTGAACTAACAGTAGGAAGAGAAAAAAAACTAATAAATTTACGTTGTACAATATATATCATCGGTATTATATTTAGTTTGTTTACTTAACTAAAAATGTAAAAACAACAGCTACTTGCTCTATGTATTAAAAGTAAACCTTTCGAAAACCTATAACATGTTTTAACCACACATGCAAATATTTTCTATAAATGCAGATAATTAAATTTTACAGTATTGATGGACTAATGACACTATATTTCAAATTCTCTTGTTAAAAATTAATAACCAATGACAAGCTGAATATCTGGGATTATTATTTGGTGTTATCCTAAGGACTGCAAATAAAAAAGTATCAAACCATTATTTATTCACGTATTCCAGTCACTGGATACTTCCCCATGATAAAGAAGCCCTTCTTTCGTAGACACCACGTGATAACCAATATGGCCAGAAAGTTATAAACCTCTCCAACTCAAGCCTTATGCTTGGGCCATAACTCATGGGCTTCGAAATGAGAGATTGGATCCCCTAGGGTCACCTAACGTCCAGAAGTGCCTTTTTTAGCCTGGTCAGTAGCCGTGGTCATTTATGGCTTTACTTCTGAAGTACCTTACGGTTCTGAGCATGTTTTCTTGAGCATCTCTCCTAGACCATAAGGCGGATAAAGTGTAATTAATATATATGTAAGAAGCCCTATCCCTGAAGGCTCGAGAGGGGATAAATGTATTTAAGGAGGCTTTTACGGGGGATCGTTTGTGGGTTTAGGGGGTTTTCTAACACTCGTATCATAAAGACGTATACTAGAACATACAGTATATTAACTCTTACTATTAGGTCTGAAGATATAAGCTTGGTTTCAATGCATATTCATATAAAAATAAGACTTTAGTATGCTTATTTGTTTCTTTGTATTGTTTATTATTTGTTTCACTATTTTTGTCTGTTTGAAATATGTAGTAAAATAAAAAGGGAATGATTTTTTTTTCAGGCAGGTTTTGTCTATTATTTCGATTGTCCTATGTTATATTTTGTTACATTGAATATCTCCTCCTTAAATCAATTAAATTTATTGAATGGAATTTTAAAAGTATGTATTTTCTGCATTTGGAAGAGTGCACACACACACATACACACACACTTTCAGTCACACATAAAATTTCTTTTCAATTAACTGAAAAAAATATCAAAATATTTTAAAATTGATAGACTATTAGAGCAGTAGAATCTTAGACAAATATTCTAAAAAAAAGTTAAGGCGAATAATATAGAACCAAATTTATTTTTATAAATGTGTTTAAATGATCTTGTATGCTTCAGGTGTAAAAAACTACGTATAAATGCTTCTTAAAACCAATAAAGGCTTAATTTTTTTTTTTCCGATCTAGAGACTATAACTTTTATGTTGACCGTACAAATTATTAGGTATACATGTTTTTAAAATAAGATTGTAAATGCATTTTTAGTAACGTGAAAATATCGAATATTACTGGATGATTTTATGAACGAAACAGTTGGACCTCTATGTAACGAAGTCGGTAAATTCTGAGAAAAATGTTATTGATGAGGAAAATCCGTTACATAGAGATTCATTTTCAATAAGTATTGCGTTCTTTGTTCCAGGACAAAGTTCACAAAATAGATATATTCGCAAAATAGAGGTTCGTAAAACGGAAGTTCGACTGTATATAGATACGGATAGAAATATGTTAATATATATTGTCTAAATTCTTTCCTTACTTCAAGACGTATGATGGATAATTAATGAAGCATTTCAAGGAATTCATATAAGGTAAGTGGGTCGTAGTAGTCAAGTGAAGGTGGTTGCAAAATCGTAGACGGTGGGTCATGAGATCAAGTCCTTAATGCACTGAAGACCCACCGTGTAGAGGATCTAATGCATTGAAAATCTCTGATATTATGGCTCAAAGTTGCGTAGTGTGGAAGTTAGGAGAATAGGCACTAGATTAGGTAATATCTTTGTCCCTTTGCCATGGTTAAAATTAGGATATGAGTCACTAATTTTCTCCATATTGAGTTAGAGCGTGATTTTAATATATTAATACACATTTACTCACTGATATAAGTTTATTAATGCTTATTTAATATTTATTCAACACTTAATACATTTTTGTAACACACGCAATCCAACTGATAATAAAAAAAAATTAATAAATCCTATCATAAATCTTCACTAAGAAGTTTATTAACTTTTCATTAAACATTTAGTAGAAGTTCGGAAAATATTACAAATATTAGAGAACCAAAAGTACTTTTAATATGTATTTATATTGATAAACCTTTTGAATTAAACAATTAATATAAAAGATTTAAGTCAATTCGTACTTATGTCAACAAAGAAAAGTTTTATTTTAGTTATTTTTCATTAAATAATTCTAATTGATATAAATATGTATATAGTACACAATCACAATATTAAGGGGCAAAACAGAAAGGGATTTTCTTTCAATTTTACACACATTTTCCTTTCTATATATGGTATTGGACTGTAATTTTTGTTTGTTACTATTTTTCCATGAATTAAATTTAATTATTCCAACAAAATAGCATAGTAAAAAAATCACATTCTCAGAAATTAGGCCATACCAGAAAGGGATTAGAACCCACGACCTATTGCACTACAGAGACATAGCGAGTGGTGTTCCTTTTTATATATGGTGTTGGAGTATTATTTTTGTTTGTTACTATTTATTTATTAATTAAATTTAATTAATGAATTACTAGTTGTAAAAACTGTATTAACATCAAGTGTCATCCACTAGAATTTTTCAAAAAATGTCTTTGAACTTGAATGGATGAATGAATAGTATTTTCTAAATGAGAGATTGAAAATTTGAACAACATATATATATAAATAAATTTACATTTGAAGAGTGCGGATTAACAGTAGGAATTTAAAAAGAGCAATAACCTGAAATGTATTTGGTATGATCATGTAAAGCCTTGTATATTTATAACATAAGAAACAGATTTTCTAATGGGCTTAATTCATGAAGTCACATAATAAAAACAAACACGTGTTTTCAATTGAATTCAAAACAAACATTTAGCTAACTGTACTTGTTGATGTATTTGTAAAACTCAGATAAAATTCCAAATTTCATATTTTGGTAAAGATGTTTAAATGTTAGGAAAAAAAATTCTTCAAAAAGATTTTTTTTAAATGAAAAAAAATCATATTTTATGTTTATATTTTTAAATAAAATGTATTTTGTATACAATGTACTTTTTAAGAGAACGTTTCTGCAAAGAGCAAAACTTGGCAACACCGGAGCGCGTGAACTGATTAGCTGGAAACGTTAGATACTTTTTATCGTATGGCTATGACGTCGCCTGAGTTTTTGAATCGATTGGTTAGAATCACATAGCTTTCACTATCATGTGACTATGACGTCACATGAATTAAGCCCAATGGAATATTTAGTAGAGTGATTTTTTTTTAAATAAATTCAAAATACTCAAAGCGAAATTAAAATAAATAAATGCAAAGCAAATGGATATAATTTAATTTTGAGTGCAATGTTTATCTACGTATCAATGTAAATTAAAAATTAAGAGCACATTGTTTCTTCTTTTTATAGGATTTTTAACGACTTCAATATTCACGGAATCTCTTATCTTTCTTTGGTGTCAATGCGTATATTACCATAAAAAGTATATCCGAAAGGGCACTAGAACATATTTCTTTACTTTGAATGGTTCCAAGAAGAGCGTATAACTTTAAACTGATGTTACTGCTACTTTATAACATGTTTTATCGTTCCTTACGAAACCTTCAAAGTTGAATAAATTCGTTTTCATCGAAAAACAACAGTTTAGTCTTCTTCTAGTTTTGAAGTAACTTCGGTAACTGAAGTTACAGTTACTGCGTTTTTATCGTGCCCTAAAGTGAGACTTCGACGGTAGCACAACCTCCTTTGTCGTGACGTAGGGTAAACAAATAAACCTTGACACTTCCTCCGTTCTTTATGTCGCATAAGATTTTCGGAATTGAGAAATGTTTCTTAGATAAAAGGCGAATTCTAGCATCCTAAAAAGAGTTTTATGGTGGTCTAAATTTCTTTTACAGTTCAACAAAAGAAGAACCTATAAATTATGCAATATGCCAAGTTTTAACACCTTCCGTTACAACCTTATTTTGTTTATAAAGAGGGTATTTCATTTTCTTTATTGCGATATGAAACGTTGAGAATTTAACGAATCATTTGTTAAATTTGATTTGCAAATTTGTCTTTCTTGTTAGATGATTCTTTTACTATAAAATAATTTATAGATTCTAATAACGGAAATATGTATTTGTGTAAAATCGCTTAATTTTAAATGCCACGAGCATGAATAATTAGCATTAAATATTCAATTTCAAAGCTGATGCATATTTAAATATTAATGTTTTTGTAATTATTATATATATTCCACGAATTATTTTCTCAGTTTTATATAATAATAGAAGTTCGCAAAAGACTTAAAATAAATGTTACAAATAAGTTTTATTTGATTAACATAAATAAATTATACTTCAAATTCAGAAAAATATTTTCTTTTTAATTGCGCTCATTAGTTTTTATGTTAGATCTACTAGTTTATATAGACTCAGTTTTGCTCGTAATATCGTAAAAGAAACAAAAAATAAATATTTTTTAGCTAAAAGAAAATTGGTTACATTTTGTACTGTTGACAGATACTCGTATCTCTAAATCCAAAGACGTCGCCAGAGGCCACATTAAGCTGCCAATAATGAGAAACCGTGCCTGCACATGCTCAAAATCAGTAGTAATAATATTTATGACAGCATTTGGTGACGTCTTTTGAGTTGGCAACATTGGCTGATAGTATAATTCATACGTACTGAAAATTGATGTCATTCACTCATCGACAAAAAAATTAGCGCACCAAGAAATAATTGCGGGATCGTAATTAAACTTGACGAGAAGGTACTTGTCGGAGAGATATGCAAATAACTAGAAATTCAGCGTGATTGCGCATTACGTATAGTCGTTACAGGGTGTTTAACGTCGTTCTCCATGGAGTATAAATAAAGTAACAAAAGCTTGTTTGAGTGTGCTGAATCGTTTACAAAGTATAAGCTGAGAAGGTAGACATGCCATTGCTCCGTTTTCGAAGACAATATGAGCAGCTATCGCAATTTGAGGGGGATGGAGGATCATCGGCATGATGGAATCTGAGGGGTCAGCTAATCAAGTAGCTCGTCAATTAGGCCTATTTGATTGTGTTGTGAGGAGATGTTGGGACCAGTGGATTCGAGACATGTCATTTACACGAAGACCAGGCTCAGGACAACCTCGACAGACCAGTCGTCAAGAAGACCGCCACATCGTAAGAATCTCGCGTACAGCTAACTGCTTCATCAGCCGTCATCCAGGAACAGGTAGCACCTTCAATAAGGTCCCTTTGTCTTCTCGAACCGTACGAATGACCATGTCTGAAGGGTATACTTGTGCTGCCTTTTTTGCCTACCCATCAACGCCTCTGTTTGGAGTAGTTCCGTGCACGAGGAATCTGGACTGCAGCGGAATGGAACCAGGTCGTATTTAGCGACGAACCCAGATTCCTTCTCAGCAGAGATGGCAATCGTGTTCGTGTGTGGAGACCCCGTTGTGAACGCCTCAATCCTGACTTTGCTTTACAGGCACACACCTCTCCCACAGCTTGTGTGATGATATGGGGTGTCATTGCCTACAATACAAATTCACCCCATTCATTGATCATTGGCACCATGACAGCCCATCTGTATGCCTGTGCCATACTGCAACCACATGTGTTACCACTCATACAACGGCTCCCAGAAGCCAATTTTCAACGAGACAATGTTCGGCCTCACACGGCAAGATTGTTACAAGACTGTGTACACAATGTCACTACCCTTCCTTGGCCTGCCTGATCCTCGGGGTTTTCTCCAATTGAGCATATCTGGGATCATTTGGGACGGCTAGTTGGACATCCCATGACTTTGAACATACTAGAGGCAATGTTACAGCAAAATTGGAACGAAATGTCTCAAGGCATCATACAGAGCTTGTATTCCTCTAAGCCCGATCGTATCGCATTGTGCATTTGCGCTAGACGGAATTCAACAGGGTATTAAATACTCCATTCTTTTGCCTTTTTCTCTCAATTAAATTATATTTTTCCTTTGATTTTCTAATCATTTATTTATATCAAAGTAGCCATTACGTATGTACAATTTCGTTTCCTTTTGACGACTTCTTTTTGACGCTCTAATTTTCTTACCCATGAATGTACAATTTACTTCCAGTGTAAATGGTTTGCAATTTAAGTAAAACAGAGACAAAATAGGTCAATTATATCAACAGAACGTATTTAAATTATTTAAAAAAACAATATCATTTAGTATTTAGAATACTAACTTAAATACCATGTAAAAATAAATTGAACATATATCACAACTTTGAACTCTAATATATATATATATATATATTACAAGAGGACCCGACAGACGTTGCCCTGTACACACATATTAAATTCCCAATTTTTATGAATAAGCCTTAACAATCTGGACCGTTTTGAGTAAAATTTGAGTAAAATTGAGTAAAACCTTCAAACACTAATTACATCTGAATGTAATAATTTAATTAACACACGATTTATTTCAACAAAATAATAACACCAATTGACAAAATATTTTCCTGAATTATTCCTATATTTTAGTATTTTTAAAATCGTGCTACAAATACTCAAATTTGTTAAACTGCCCCCACTTAAAACTGAAAAAAATTAAACTTTTCGTACAAACTTGGCGATTTTTAGATTAAGTTAGTAGCATTATTATTGTGTATATAACGACTTTAAATTTTTCAAAACTGTTGTGAAAATATTAGGTTAAGATTAAACAGAATAACATGTAATCGTAACAAATGCTATCACTTTTATGAAGAAGTATATTTTAAATTATAAAAATGTTTTCAGTCATATTTAATTAAAATAGTGTTTTAGTTAACATTGAAAGGAAATTGGGAAATAACATATTAAAAAATTGGAGCTTTACGGGCATTATAAGTATTTTCTTTTATGCCCTTACAAACATTAAATGCTTTTTTCTCAGACTTTTAATTTTGAAGATATAAGTATTTTCTAATCCCTAAGGCTTTTTTTCTACTCAAGATGAAATTTTCAAATTTTTTGTGTATACTGCCAAACGTACGTTCTGTAAATGTTAGTATGGATTTCGGTATGGGGGATATCCAGTTTATTTTTAAAAAATGCTAATGTTAATATTTTTAAAAATACCATGCTTTTTCTAGGCTTAGCTATAAAAATAATTACTAAAAATCAACAATAGAACAGATTTTCAAATCCATAATAACTTTTGTTAACGATAATCTAAGAACTTTAAATTCCTTAAAACGACTTAAATATTTTAAAAATTGAATGTTTCATAAAAGCTGGAAAGAACTTCAAAAATTCATAATTTCTTAAAATTGTGAAATAATGGTTGGTCAAATTGACTTTTTACTTACAGAATCAACTTAATAATATACTTTGAACATAAAACATAATTTATTTTTACTATTACTATCTCTATTTTTTTTTCAAAAAAGTATTGTGTAGCATTAAGCAGAAAATTCTGCAACAACTTTTGAAGGAAACATCTCAAAATGCATTTATTAAGTACTCATTTTTATATCGAATTAAAAATTATTTGAATAACTTTGCTTAACTAATTACCCTCATACACGAATTCTGGCATATCTAAACTATAGTTGACTAGTTATCACAATAACTCAAAAACAATCAAAGAATGAATTAAAAAAATCAATGTACACAAATAATAGAAATGTAGATAAAAGTTTGAATTATAAAATTATATATATATACGATGTAATATCATTTGGTTTCTCATAAATGACATTTTTAAAACCTGAGTTTTACTTCCATTGGTTCTAATCAATTATTATTATTTTTAAATTAGTTTGAATTATTTTTTTGAAATTTTCACTCCTCCCTTGATTTGAGTTATTACTTTTATTTTAATGCATCGTTACTTTTTCCATGTGCCAGTTATTGAAGAATAACTCCGATTACAAAATGTTTCACTAATATTGAAATACATATATTTACTGCAATATTTTAGTTTAAACTTGTTATTTTATTCAACATAGTTCCTTTTTTTAAAACATGAATTTTACTTACGAGAAATCACATCCAAATGAGCAATAAAAATACTAAAAAAATCACTTTAAAAATGGAATAAACCTTTCTTTATAAGGATTTGGGATATAGGAATTCTAAATCTAGGGTCAACAATACAAGTGAAATAAAAAAAAAGAAATGAAAAACGTAGAAAAAAGTAATTTTAGTGTTGGTCGGGGAGCGAACCTCTTCTCAAAGGGACCCTGCCTTCCTCGGCATTTAAATGTCGCATTCAAATTTTGGAAATCGATAAGAGAGCCCTAAGACACAGTGGGGCTGCGTATCGATTGTGACTTCTGCTGTGTTGTTTTGGAAAAGGCGGTCTTTTTTTCCCTCTCTTTCTCTCCCTCTTTCACACTTTTTCCTTCTTTTCCTTACCTCTCTTTCTCAACTTTTCTTCGGTGCACACCTTGTTTTTGTTAAATGTCAGATGCTTGCAAAAGTTGACACGGGAGAGGGACTATATCCATATTTATTTTTAAATCATTTTATATCTGACAACATTTTTTTAATAGTTGGAATAGAAAGATAGCAAAAATATTAAATCGATGCTAATAATATTTCGTATGCATAGTTGAATTGCGAAACTCTCCTTCCTTTGCTTTATCTTTCTAATAAGTAGAGTCGTTTAAAAATACTAAATTAAATAACATATAAAGTATTGAACACATTCATTCCGCACGGAGATTGTTCAGAGTACATAAAATTATTTGAAAAACATACGTAAAACTTATGTTTCCTGCTATACAAATAATTTATCGAAATACTCTTTGAAAACAAACGTTTCCGCTTACCGTCAAATTCGGCGTATAGTGAACACTAGTGCACACTTATAATTCCAAGCCGCATTTTTTTTTAGATTTATTCGCCGTATAAAGAGGACCTACTTTGTATGAATAATCCTGAAATGTGCGTATACAATGATGTTGTATTCTGAAGGTATTATTCAAAGTATTATCCTAAAGTTTTAGAAAAAAATATTATATTTTCAGAATTACAACCTTTTAAATTCATAAGGAATGTCATTTCGTTCAAACAAACATATTTCGATATACTATGTAGAAGTCAAACTTTTTTTATGCTCATCTCTTTTTCTTATTGATAGAACTCTCATTTTTATACCCGACGTACAACCTTAATTTTCGATCTCTTTTTTTGTGCTAAATGGACGCATTATACGACGGATTTCACGGTATATCTTAATTTTTCTCGACTTCATTTTTTTCAAATTTATCATTGTATATATATATATATATATATATATATATATATATATATATATATATATATATATATATATTAGTATTTTACGTCTTATAATAACAATAAAAATATGATGCATTTCTTTTTAAACTTAGAGATTATTTTAACTAAGAATCGGCTGAAGTCTTAATATATATTTGTTTTCATCTAGCTGGATCCGAAACTAGAAGATTAGCCTTTCGTTTTGTTTCAACGGAGATAAGTAAACATATCATGAAACTTGGAGGTTATTTTAGAAGAAACCAAAACTATTGTACAATATTTCCATTGGAAACGTATCATTCAACATACTTAAATTTATAAAAATAAAAGTAAATGATGATGAAACGCATTTATGTTTTCTAACACAAGCACTTTCTCACAATGGAAACCTATAAAAACAAAGAAAGGTTATAATTTCATAAAATTAAATAATTCTGTAATTTATTGAGTATCATAGGTAATTAATATTTCAGTTACTAATGATAGTTCTACAATATTTTTGTATTACATACTTGGATAGAATGTCATATATTTCACGATAAATTGCTCACGTAAATATAATGTAAATATTAATTTACATAAGCTTTTTTTTGGTTTCCAAGTCGTTTTCTATTTTGAAAATTCCTGCAGGTACAAAATAGACTTTTTTTTTCTTTTCTGGGATTATTGATAAATATAAGTTGTCTAATTTTATTTAACATGTAACTGAACCTCAAAAAATATTAAATAAATTCATCTAACATATTACACATTATGCAAAAAATAATAATATTCAATCAAAATATCGGGTGTCTAAAATAACCATTAAAATAAAAAATGAAAAAAAAATCTGAAAACAAATATATTGAATCTTAAAAACCTATTTCTCTTTCTTTATGTCTACAGGGTGTTGCCAAATTCAAGTGACAGGTTCAGAGAGATGATAGTTCGCAGCATGTAGATGACAAATCACCTACAGAACATGGGGTCGCAAACCATGTTTAGTCGGTGAAAATCGCGATAATAACAGCCGTCGGAAGGATGAGGGGCCAGACGAGGGGATAGCCGTACAAATGCAGGACATAGGAGCGTCATGATAGTGTTGAAGAAACCTGCACGTATATATATATATATATATGTGTATATATACATATTTATATATATACACATATATATATATACATATTTATATATACACACACACACTATATATATATATATACAAACACACACACATATATATATATATATATACATATACACATATATATATATATATATATATATATATATATATATATATATATCAAATTCAAGATTCATGACAATCAGAAATTTAATTTTGTGTTGAAATTCTATTTTTATTCTCATATTTTTATATTATGTTTCTACTTTTGTCAGAATATTTTCTTTCAACAAAATTGCTTTTTTTCAAAAATATATTACTGCATATTATATTAATGCATAATTATTTCCTTAAAATCATTTTACCTCATACAGTCACAAGCTGGTGACAAAGTTATATATACACTATCTACAAATAGGCATTTCGACACCTATGCAAATGAGGATATCTGTGGTCTTCATCTACGTCACGCCATGTAAGGGACATATTTAGTGAGAGAAACATTTCAATATCAACAGTGGATTTTGTGATTAAAAAGTGGAGGTTAAGTAAGGATTGTCGGAATGTGCTTTGACCCGACAGACTTACGAAACTAAGTGATAAAGTCCGACGAGTGCTGTCCAAAGAATTCGTTAAAACCGTTCCAAATCAATGACTCACATACTCCAGAAGTTCCAAAAAAATATTCGGGATTGTTTTTTTTTCGATAAATAACATTCACAAGGAAGCACATTTGCTTGTTTTCCATGGTTGTGCAGCCGCCCATAGGAATAGATTTTTTTTACAGCACACTGCATAATACTCGTACATTTTATTATTGATTCTAATTTTTCTATCTAAAAAGTTGGTAATAACTGTTTAACAGTGGATTAAGTAATTATTTTTTTAAAAAAAAATACAGTATTTCTTTGGATATTCTTTAGTAATTACTTTCAATGAGATTAACAACAATATTAAATTATGTGAGTTTTAAAAACTGTAGTAAATTATACAAATGCATGAAATTATTTCTATTTAAATTTTCTACTACAACTAAGATATTTTAGGAATATTTTTTCAATTTTGGAACATAAATTGAGAAGAAAAGAATGACAGTACAGCTTGAAATTAAAAACTTAAGAGAGTAACAAAGGGACTGTAAAAATTATGTACTGTGAATATGCAAAACAATTAATCGAAGTCAAATTTTCTATATAGGTATGCTATTCAACACATATTTTTCTTAAAACTCTTTATACATTGAATAATTACAATAATGTGGAAGATAATTGGAAAAATTTTGGAATGTTGATAATATTGAAGGAATGCGGAAAAATGTTCATGTTGTACAATTAAAACATTTCAATTACATTAATGCAAAACTTTCAAATGCATCACACATGTGCCTGAACTTTATTACAAATTTTAACAGTTATTTATATTCGATTTTAGACACATATTTATTCGATTTCTTTTCTAGTTTTTAATCAATCATATTTCATAGAAGAACATAAATTATAAAATTGTTTCAATATATTTGCCATAATATTTCTTTTCTTATTCCCAAGAACACACAATAATGAAATAAATAAATGTATTTAACTCATCAACATTGTTTTAATTTACTTATTATTATTGATACAATTTTAAAGTTATTCTTACATTTTCAATTTATGTTCCAATATTGTATATCTCTAAAGTTCTTTTAAGACTAGACCGTTGAAGAAAATCCATGTATTTATGTAATTTGTAGAAAATGTTATAACATGTTCTTTAAATAATGTCGTATAAAGTAATAACTAAATAATAACCAAAGAACTACTACATTTATAGAAATAAGAATTACTTAAACAAATGCAAAACAATTATTATCAGCAAAATTAATATTTGGATTAAAAAAAAATTAAAAGAAAAAATTCCCTTTTAGCATTGGTATTAAGTGTATGAAAAAAAAAACTGTTAGTATTCAAAAATAGAAAGAAACATTAAAACACGTTAAGTATAAACAGTAGTGTATTAAAATATTAATAATAAAGGTGAATAAGCTATTGTGAAACACTCATTCAAAAACAAGGTAAATAAGGCTATAATGCAAATGCAAAACAATTAACGAATCTTGTATATAATTAAATAGACATAAAATATATTTTCTTCCGAAACAAAACCGTTATTTCCTGAAGATCTTGTATCATATTACAAGCTCCACATATCACTCATGTCTTTTAGAAAAATTTTGCACCTACGTAGGACTTACAAAGGAGTCCAATGAAACAAATTGATTTGTATATCATACGAATACGATGATGTAATGAGCAATGGATTTTTTCCCCGCTTATTTCAACAAATATAGAAGATAGATACGAATACAGTATTGTGTCCCAATCATCTTTAAATCATTCATTTTTGCTTTACGTTTGAGTGTTTGATTTTTTTAAAATTCTGTTCGTGACTTATCTACTGAAGAGTAGAAAGTAATTTTTTAAGGTGAATGAGAAATGAATTTTTTAATATAAAATACAAAGTAAAGCATATGCTATTGTAAAAAGTGTAGCTGTTAAAAATTGAAAGCTAATATGGTACAATGATACATAGAAATGACCGAAGAAAACTACAAATAAAAGTTACAGCAGAAAAATAGCATTAGTAAGTTTTTGCATTACTCTGGCTCTGGTAAATAATCTGAAATAGCGAAACCAAAATTAAAGCTAAAGATTTCTTGCAGAGATAAATCAAATCACTTTTGCTTATAATCACTGAAAAAGATGAAATAACGTAAAATCCGGCGTATAATGCGTACCTGTACTTTTAAGTCAAAATTTTTAATTTTTAGTTATATTCGCCGTATAACGTGCCCCCTGTTTTTAGGAAAAAACCAGAAAAATACGTGTGCAATGCACTTATGTTTTGAAGTAATTTATTCGATGTATTACGACATACTTAAGAAGAAAAAAATAGTAACTTTTAAAACTTTACAACTCTTTTTAAAAGTCCATAAGGAATGTCATTTCTTTTAAATAATCAGTATTTTGATAAATATAGAAGACTTAATTTTTTTCTTAACTCATCTTCTCTTTATTTTTAAACCTCTCACATTAATTCCCTGTATATAAGCCCCCGCTCCCGTAAATATGGCTCTTATTTTCTGCGTTATAATTGCGCGTTTTTCGCCGGATTTTACGGTTCGTATAATTAACAAAAATGATTCATATACATCAAAATATCAACAAATAAATCCGTGCGGCAAATCCGAAAATGAAAATTTTCAAAGAATACTTTTTACAACGACTCATTTGAAAGACTAACAAGCAAAAATTACTATTTCAACCAAAGGATATAATCATAAATAATATAATTAAATAAATTTCTTTATTTAAAAATATGCAACATAAAAATATTCCGCACAAAAACTGCATGAAGTATATATTTTCGCATTCACAAATAGACACGGCATCATATGTGTCTTCTTGTTTTTGAATTTAATCATAATTTACTTCAATCATTATACACTTTAAAGGCCCCAAGTAATATTTATCCACATTGAGTTTTAAGAAGAATGTCATCATCCACATTTTTTTTTATCCAAGAACTGTTTCTTTTATTAGGAAAAAATTAATTCCTGTGTATATTACGGAGTAAAATAGCAAGTTTACAAGTATAAACTTATACATCAAATCGATAGTACACTATAATTTGCAGCAAAATACAGAAAAAAATTATAATGCTACGAATTAAAAACAGTTAAACAGAGAAAAAATACACCATTAAAAAGTTCTAGCCTCTTAAGCGTTTTGCACGTAAAACATGCGGGCTTCCAAAAGCTGGTCCGTAGCTGGTTTGCCCGTACTTTGTACGAACACTGATACTTCCTTTCTTTGATTTGTGCATATTTTGAATTCTTACGGTGTATTATTTAATGCTATTATTCGGAAATAGAATGGGTCATTCATCCAGTATTTTGGGACTAGGGTATAATCCACTGCTGTGCCGTAGGGTTTGGGTTCAAATCCCGAAGAAGACATGGATGTTTATATATGTAGAGTGCCTTTGCGACATCTGAGTGATCTAAATAGCCGTCGAGCCGCAATTCTGTTCGGGAGGTTGGTGGTTAGGGAAGTAACGTGGGAGGCCCATGATAATCCTAAGGCTGTTCTCCCTCAAAATTGGGATGGAGTTAAGCTAAATCGTACTGTCAACTTAATGGTGTTTAAAGCTATGGATAACGACAGGGGTACACCTTACTCTTAGCCGCGATGTATTTCGTGGGCCTCGATCTGAAAACTTCAGACAGGTGGCATTGAAAACAAAAGAATTAGTTGAGTATTTAGTTATAAACAATAAAAAGTATGCCTTTTTTAAAGCGTTTTAGGTTACAAAATACCACTTAAGGGGCTTAGAAACCCTGGAAAATACAAGTATATTAAAAATTTACAAATACAATTACAAATTGATAGAAAACGCATTATGGGGGGGACTTGAGAAAGACTTTAAAAGCACATTTATTTTTCATCAGTGAATAAAATACTGTAGAAGATTTAATGGATTCCTTTACATATGAAAATTGTTATCACTTATAATTCTTAAATTAGTATGAACCAATGAAGAAACATTCAAACATCTTATTTTCCCCTACACTACAAATATATATATATATATTGAGCGATGGCAATTCGAATTTTCCCCAAGAGTCCCAATGTTGTTCAAGTTATTCTTCGTCTTAAAGCGCTTTACCACATCACAGCAGGCATCGTTAAAAGTGTTTATAAGATCTCGAAACACCACACACGCCTCTTTTATGAATGCATAAAAAATTAGATTTTAATATGCTTAAATTTCTTACACTTATTATTTCATCTTGCACTTTTTTATTCAATTATTTTAAAATTTCAATTGAAATGTTTTCCTTGTTATGAACGTTAATCAGGTGACTTAAGCAGAAAAATTATGTATCGTATATCCCAGTATGTATTACGCGACCCAGCGTATATAACGCACGAAAACATTCAAACTGCATTTCTAAATATTTAGATATCTCCGCCGTTTAACGTGTGTCTTCTTTTTTCCCAAAGAAGTCTAAAATATGTATTGTAACGTCGCTTCTCCAAACATCAACATCTGGTCGGTTTCTTTGTAGACCCGACACCAGCACGAGCAGCTTGCAGGCGCAACGCAACTCCTTTTTGACCCCCGAGGAATCTAGCTCGTCGACCGGAAGATGAGGGGGAGAGATGCTTTTGAACTTGCACGGGAGCGGTAACCAACGAATCCTCCTCTCACAAAATATTAGACTCTAACAATCTATAATTAAATTTAATAACTTTACTGTATCATTTAGTAAATAATATTCAATAGTTGTGACGTAAATAAATTCCATATTTTAATTAACCAAGAATACGCTACCGTTATTCTTTCAAACGTTACAGTATGTACGATGTTTTTTTAATACTTTGAAGTCATTTATTGAAAGTTTATACCAAGATTTTGAACAATGGGATGCTTCTAGAACTAAAATATTAAAATGCAATAAAAGAAGTATATAAAAGGGGAAAACATTTACAATGATTGAATGAGTGTTTATCATTGTCGCAATGTAAAGCAATACGAGATCTATTGACAGTTGAACCCGTAATTTAGAGTCCTGATCAAGCGTTGAGGATGGCACATAAGCCAACAATTCCTTTCCAAACTTTTTCACCACGTTAAAGGGAGAACTTCGAGCCTCGACAGGAGGCCGCAATAGCCGAGTGATCAAGGTATGCGTTCGTGGTTGGCAAGTCACGAGTTCGAGCCCAGTACCACTAAAGGCCCGCCGTGTAGGGGAGAGATGCGCATTAAATATGTCGAGAGCTCAAACGTCCACCCGTGGTGTTTTAGTTAGGAGAGGGAGATGGCATCCCAGGTGTCATCCTCTTCACTTGACCATGGCTCAAAATTACGAGGTTCGTCAACAAAAGCGCCTCGTGTTGCTGAACATTGCTACATTAATATTCACTCACTCATTCGAGCCTTGACAGATTTAATGTTTATCAGTTCCTCTACACTGAGGGTCCTTAGTGGTGTAAGGACTCAAACTAATTTAATGCCAGCCACGAGTCCATTGTCATAACCATTAAATTACCATGTACGCCCGTCCCCCCAAAAACATTTACAAAAGGAGGCAAAATGAGTCGTGTCAGTCTTCAAACAGTGTGTTAAAAGCATTGAATGAGAACATAGACCTTGTGCATAATTCAAAAGTCATTTAAAAATTGTAGTATCTCTAACAATCTAGGCGGAACTTAAGATAGTTATTTGTTCATGGATCAGGGTAACAGTGAAGGCGGAGATGAAACAGATTCATCCATGATACTCCTGAAGATCTAATGCAAGACACATATCACGATCTCTGCAAGCTATCCGATAATGAAAGTTTGTAAGGTCTGTGATTTCCTTTAAATAAACAGGATTTAGATATAGCTAAAGAAAAAATATATTCATCTTTTTTATTATTTTTAAAGCAATCGTTTTTATACCTGATATATAACACTCACCTGTAAATATTATTATCATTCCTGGTGTTAAAAGTTCGTGTTATAATCTGGAATACACGGTACCTTTTCTACTTAAAATACGAGAAATATTTGATAAACTAAAAATAATGATGCATCTCAAAGATAATTTCATTGTTTGATACATAACTGTATCTATGTGTACAAAGTGGACTTGGAATATAAAAGGGAAACATATATAAAGTATACATATATATTCAGGACACATTTTATTTCAGTTTCTATTTCTTAATTTCTTAGCGTCAATAGAAACTCAGCAGATAACTTTATACTGAGTCATTCAGCCATTTTGGGTTTTGGATCTTTTTTGTTTATTTATTTTTCTCTCATTTTGTGACTTTATTTTGCGATCACGTAAGCTCAGGTCTTTAGTTAACGCGCGCGAGAGTTGAACCTGAAAGTAAGTTTCTTCGAGACTTCTTGCTGTTTTAGTTGACCCAATGCATTGTTTTCTTTGTATATTTTTTCAAGAGCTGCTGTTAACCGAAACGAAATTCGTGCCGGGAATTCTATTCATCCTATTCCACGTGTCTGTTTTTAAAAAAAGAAGAATCCCAAGAGGAAAAACCTCGAAACACCTAGCGTACTGACGCCAGTTTAGGCGCTACAAGAAGACCAATGTGATGGTGAATAAATAAAAAATATATTCAAAGCATATCACCTCTTGCTATTTTTTATAAATTCTTCATTGCAGAAAGTTCAATCACTCAAATTAACTGCTATTTAGAAACTGAAAGATATGCAAAGAAGTTAAACCTTTGACATTTTATGTCGAATAAAATTCATATAATTCAAATATCCATAACATATATCCATTTAGCACTCGACATGAAACACATTCATTTAGAATTTCACATTGGGTTACACGTCCCTAATTTTTATATTCTTTAGAAGTTTCTTAAGGGTTTAAGGTTAGAAACTTGTAAAATCATCAACTATTAAGCTTTTTATATTCATTATATCAATCTATCTATCTATGTTTGTATCAATCTATATATTTGTATAGATACTCGTATATATATATATATATATATATATATATATATATATATATATATATATATATATATATATATATATATATATATATATATATATATAATATTCCTGAAGAGTAGTAATGATAATTGTAACGAAATGACAGGGAATGGCTATTGGTAATGTTTTCTTTTATATAGGTTGATCATATTTTGGATCATTGATTTTGCTTATTTAATGATATTGACAAAACAGTCCTTTGAAATAGTAAATCCGGTGTATTGAACATTTAACAGATTGCGTTCCAACATAACAAGAAGCAGACAAGAAGACACAAAACACAAACCAAACTGTAGCCGGTAACAAATACTGAAGGCAGAAAAAAGAACAAGAAGAGCGCAATTTTCAGAGATCTCGCTAATTATACTAAGTGGTAAATCATATGATCTGGATGGGTGGATGGATGTAATTACAGAGGTTCCCGTTAGGCGGGTAGCTAGTTAAAATAATTAAGCAGTTGATCTGAAGAACTGGACCATGGATAAATTTAAAGCTTTTAAAGATTAAATTACTGGGAAATGTATGTATACATTAAGTGAATTGCTGGGAATTCGACAGACAAATTCAGAGAAATAACACTAGGTAGCATGGAGACGACCAATCCCAATAAATCATAGAGTCACAAACCTCCTTTAGTCGGATTAATTCTCAAAAACAGTTACAAAAGGTGTGATGTAATGTGGAATGAAAAGGGACAGTAAGATGTAAGAAATGCATGTATTAGACGTCAAGCATGTTTACAATACGAAATGTGCATCACATCTCTACGTCAGAAATGTACCGACAAGTGATTTTCAAAAGAATTGTTCGAAGTTGCGGCAGCATCGATCAGAGCACAACTGACATCGGCGGAAGAAGAATTGTCAAAAAGCGTTAAAAAAATCCGGTGTGTTAGCTATACCAGCCGAAGCGACAAAGATCCATGGCGTGACATTCTTCACTGTAGCCACTGGCGTCTCATATACGAGTCGTTTCAGGAGTGGCGAAACTTTTTTACCAGCGTGCCATTTTTTTTCAAAAGGGGTGTTTGATGAGGTATAAACGTGACATCAAATACTTTTGACTTGAGATTATTGGGAAAATTAGAAAACTAAATACTTACAACACAAAACTCTATTTAGAACGAAATTTACCTTTTGCACTGTATAGGTATAAATGTTTTCGTTATACATGTAATTCAAATTGAAGAAACATTTGTATGACTTCTTTTGCTGCAGATTGGATGACACAAATAACTTATATAAGGATTGTATAATGTTACTTTTTTTAGAATACATGCTGAACTTGAGTCATCTGTCAAACGGTTTCTAAGCAATTATTTTTGCTGCGGTTCACTTATTTTAGCAAGAGGGTTTGTGATTTGTTTCAAAATACCGTTTTAGAAACATTATTTTGCATACCACTATTCCAGAATATAAAACACACATCGCTTTTTCAGCCTTTACTAATAATGCCATGTTTCTCTGTCCACCAAATTTGAAATTCTTTGTTATATTTATTATCTTGCACTTTTTGTTCTTTTGCTTAAGTAGCCATGTTAAGTAAGGGTTAAAAATCGTAGTTATAAAACAGATAAACGTTAAAATACAGTTGTGTCAATAAAATTGACTATGCTATGCTTAGACAAACTCTACATCGTAACCAATTGTAGTCTACGACGTAACTAAGGCAAGGCAATAACAAACGAGTATGCTCCCCGTCTCCCCGCGACAGATAACTGGCGTTTGTTTGTAATACTTTATGGTGAACTTTGAAATAAAAGACAAACCATTTTGGTCACAGGCGTGACAAAAATATTAAGTCACGTGCCATCAATGGCACACGTACCACTGATTCGCCATCCTTGCCCTAGAAGGAGAAATCGAAACACTGAGGTTCAGAGATCGTGAAAGCAAAGCAATGGTTTTACCGCGTCCAATCCACCTCCCATTGTATGTGGCATGGAGGTATGCGTACCAGAACGAAATATGTGCTGATGTTCCATCGTGCATGAAACACAAGTTCTGGAGCGCAGTGGTCGGTACTCTTTGCAGAAATTATATACATATATATATATATATATATATATATATATATATATATATATGTGTGTGTGTGTGTGTGTGTGTGTGTGTGTGTGTGTGTGTGTGTGTGTGTGTGTGTGTGTGTGTGTGTGTGTGATACGTGTTTTTACGTATGTATATATATATATAATATACGTGCTTTTGATACATAATGCAATTTTTTTTCATATATATAAGCATGCATGTGGGTGCACAAAAATGTCCAGAAACAATTACTGTAGTGCTTCGCAAGCTTTCAAAACTCATAACATAATTTTCATCGCGTCCCTCCCTCTTACGATAACAAAGTGTTGAATGCAATAATAATGTACTTTGATTCTAAAGCTACGACTTTAACTATAAACCATACAAATTATCAAGATAAGTATTAAATTTTGTATATAACAAGCCCATGGGAGTCACTAGCAATATCTAACCTTGTTTCTCATTATATACTGATAAATTAATCATTAAATACTTTGAGCAGTACTAATACATTTATAATTATATTATATTAGTGTGAATGTGCATTTTATTTTTTATCAAATCAGAATGCATTTTGATTTGCTTCCTTTCAGTAACTTGATATTTATTTTAAATATTTTATTTCCAACTTTTCGATATGCTCACGACTCCCGCGTAGGGCTTTCACGCCGCCCCCAGGGAGTCTCGCCCCACAGTTTGAGAAACGCTGATTACCGGTTAAGCCGTTAATTGGCGTAACATTTGAGGGACTTTAACTACTTTTTACTTCTAAAAAAAGGAGCTTCTACCCAATACTTTGCAATATGCGTTTCTTTTAAAATGAACTTCGAAGGTCGAATTATTATGCGAATTAAACATCTGTTGTTTTTGTCAATAACCATAAAAGTTTATTAAAAGCTCTTTATAACACGCTGTGTTCTTTATAAGTGATGCTAGATAAGACTTTTGCGCAATTTGTGGAAAGCTTTTTTTTTTATTAACTCTCGAAAAACTAGTTGATTTCTATTTTTTCTAGACTGCATAGTATTCTACAGAAACATCTGTTGCAAACTGAGACAAAAACTATATTAAAAAAAATATGAATTGTAACTTTTTTTTCTCATGAAATGAGCCATCATCTACATGATAGGATTAAACCAAAATTCACACACATTTCATAGTTTGACGGTTGCCTAATTTTGAAGGTATTGACTTACACCAGATCTATAAGCATTATTTTTTTTCAAAAAAAATTTCCACTAAAATATGCAAATCCTGCAAGTAGGAAAAAAAGCGACAGCTTCATTAGCGATTCAATCTCTTCGTAAATCGCCATTACTTCCAAAATAATATACGCTTAAAAAAGCTCTTCTCTCCTTTCTCTTCTAATGGAAGTTCCAAAGAAGCGCAGACTCTTTTCCCCAAATATTCAAATAGTTTAATCATCTTTCTGAACAGCAGATTATTGAAAGCTTATTTGTATGGATCGCAAAGTCAACATTTGCCGATAGAGTTTGCAAATGAGGAAAAATTCTAGTGTACCATAGAAGTAAAATGAGAAAAAATCAACTTTTTAAACGCTGTTATGAGTTAAGAAAAGAAAACTTTTGCGAGTCTTTCAAGGAAGTTTTAATAATTACTCATATTTCCGAGTTTGAAGGATGGCGTAATGTATTCCTTGAGGAACTGGTCTTTTTTGTTTACTCTGTTTTTTCGCATTCTTTTCAAGAATCTGCATTGATGGAAAGTTAAATTATAAGCGCCTGTAATGAACTTTACCCAAGAAAATGTTCCCAAGAAAAGCAAAAGAATATTTATGTATTTTTTCCCCTTGTAAATACCTATATGCATAAAAATATCATTTACTGCATGCATTATATAGAAGATAAATAAATTTATTAAATAAAAAAAATTATTTCAGTATTGATTAATGCTACTGAGTTCCATTAAGTAACGTTATTTATAAATTTCTCAGTTGTTAAATCTGAAGTATTTTATTCAGTCGAAAATCTTCAAATTGGAAACTAAGCACAGGTAGAAATACCTTATTGTAGTATAAGGTATTTCTACTTGTACTTATTTTGATATAATATTGATGAGATATTTTTATAAAGACAATTTCCCTTTTTAAAAGTGGTTTCAGGACCCTTAACAGATATCCTTCTTTCAACCAATGCAACCTAGCAATAAAAAGAAGTAATTTGAAATCCTTTCCACATGATAATAATATATATTTACATTATTTCTCAAAATTTTCAGAGATTTTAAGAAAAAATTTAAAAAGTTCTAAAGAAATATAAATTGAAATTTTTTTCAAAAATATGAAAATCAGTATTTTACACCGCGCGGAATTATTAAAGTACAAAATTGCTCAAAAAATTAACAAAAATTAATTTTACTTGGTATAAAAATGTTCATTTTTGAAGTTATGCTAATTTTTAAGAAATTTAGAGAAAAAAAATATTTTTTAAATACAATTATAACAAAAGTTTTAAAGTTTAAGAAAAAAATTAATTAAAATTCAAATAAAATAAAAAATCCATGAATTTTTCTCTTTTTGAAAATTATTTTTTAAGTAATGAAGAGCCTAATTTTAAACACGTGTATGAAACTTCAAATTGATATCATAAATAGCTTCTGGGGAATCCTGTGCGCAAGCTAAAATGTTTTGTTTGAGAAAAATGAAGTAAAGAATAAGAAAGAAAATGTGGTTTTGCTTAAGTTTCACTAGTTATTTTTGAATAACTTCGAAATTTTTTACAGTATCAACAAAATTTTGGAATCAAAATTCTCAGAAATGTTGATATAAATTTTTTATAATAACATAAATAATATATAATTTTTTTTTTTTTCAAAAAATTGAAAAATTTGCAATTTAAGAGTCCTGAGACCTCTTATAGTCGTACTAAAAATATTAAGTCTTATCAAGAAGTCTTCCTAAAAAGTAATTCTTCTTAGGAACTCACTAGAATTACCAATAATTACTCAAGATTTCCAAACAAAAATTTTATGTTTGTTGCACGGCATTTTCTGATACAGTTTCTAAAATTTTTATCTAATTCAACTTTTAAAGCATAGTATAAATCTATGTACAGTTTCATACTGAAATAAAAAAAAATATTGTTCCTGACAATAAAAAATGCAGCTTTCCTCTTCAACTTTTCAAACTAAAATAAGAGTGTCAAACAATCTTATTTATTCAGAATTCTACAAGTACATTTATATGATTTAACATCAACAATTTGTGTGTGTGTTTTTTTTCATACAAAAGTTATAAAAAGCTTAACTGTCTCCACATTGCTAATTATATTGTTAATTTTAGTTTATTTAGCTGTCTACCTATTCCAGTTTTTAGGGCAAAAAGTGCTCAAACAAATAAACCTTTTTGGGAGCTGATTTGGTACACATTTACACAGCTGATCCATCTGATGAAACTATCCAACAGGGTAGGGATGGTATTCTCACCACTCTACCAAAAGGGACAATTATACTTCAAATGCATGGAATGAGAACTTTTTATTTCTATTTTACATGTGAAGTAAAAGCAACGCAGGGGATCTTGAGAATTTACATCGGTTTAAATGATAATGATAAAGCCAGAGAGGACTTGTAATTTACTGTAACTCTCTAAGGCTGCCCTATAGGTGATACTGCAAGGAAATTCAGGACTCACCCAAGATATTCACCAACACTTTGAAACAATTAACCAGAAGGAAAATGCATGCACTATGGTAATGGATATCTACAAATGTTGGAATCGATGGAAACGAGACATCAGATGAAATGGTTAACAAGGCAAGGCATCTCCACAACTCTATGTATGTCAGTCTTAAGATGCTAATGCTACACCCAGATATTGACTAAAAGAAAAATCAAACGAAGAAAGATAATTGAATATGTGAGGTTGATCCAAACGAGAAATTAAAGAGACCATTACTAGTTTTAAAACCACCATTTTGAGGGAATATAAATTAATTAAGAGAGAACAAGATCATATAATATAAATTGCCCCGATACGGAGCTTTCTCCAGAACACATAATGGCCATGGTAGTTTAGTAATCAAGGCAACGGACTCGTGGTTGGCTTGTCATGAGATCGAGTCCAACACTACTGAAGACCCGCCGTGTAGGGAAGCGATGCACAATAAATCTTTCGAGAGCTCAAACGTCCTTCCGTTGATGTGGTGTGGTAGTTAGGAGAGAGGGGTGATATCTCAGGTATCGTCCTTGTCACTTGACCATGGTTCAAAAATTGCGACGTCCGTCGCTAAAGGCTCTCGTGTAGCTAGCTGAACAGATCAACGTTAATATTCACTCACTCCAGAATACATCTTCACCTGTCCAAAAATAAGTGAATTCTTGCAAATCTCGAGGGAATTTCCTTTCCAGGAAGACCTATATTGTGAAAAGATTGTGGAGCTGCAAAAGTTGTGATTTTAACTCATTTGTTCTTTTAACCTCAAAGAAGACGACACCACAACTAGCTTTATTTTATATATTCCTTCTGTGGTTTTAATTAATTATAGAGTAATTCTTCTCACATATTCTCTAAAATTATTTGTCGTCTCTCTCCCTCCCTTTTTGTATATATGTATGCATTTATGTGTGTCTGTATTGAAAACTCAATCTAAATAACAATTAAATTTACATTTTATTTACATCGAAGAATTTAATATTATAAAATTGCCGAAACACTATCAGATTGCTGTCGCAATAATTAAAACTAGATTTGCATTTAGTAAGTAAATAACTACAGACAAGTTAAGTAATGCCCCGAGAAATATTTCTGCATTATTTCAAAATCTAATCATTAGGGATTGTGTACAATATTTTGTAAATAAATTCTATGAAAAATAGCCACATATAGTTGTCATTCGAACACGAGACATGTTAAACCCCAAATAAAATGCAGAAACAATTCTTCATTGAAAACTATTAATTATTTTTAGAGACTGTTTATCTATATAGAGAACCAAATGTATCTGTTAGGGTTCCAAATTAGATATCAAAATAAAGCATGAATCATACGTCAGATATTGAATGTTATAATACATATATTATTATATTTAATATGCACTATTATACACAGTTTTAACGAGAAAATTAATGTCAATGGAGTTAAAGCGTGGGGTGATTTATATTAATTGTTATAATTTCTTACTAGTCATATTGCGAAATGCTGAGTTAGTGTAACAATATAGTACAAAGCACCCCATGCTTTTACCACAATGACATAAATTTCTCGTTAATCATGTTATTCTTATATTAAGAATTATTCTTTTATTATTCTTATTATTATTTATTATTCTTATTATTTATTATTCTTATTTATTATTCTTCTATTCACTATAAAAACATGTTTTTAGTTGTTTTCTAAACTATAGTTTATTTTTCATTTTTTTAGTTCGATCTACAATAAAAGCCTGTTTTTTTGTTTGTTTTTTTTAATTTTTAAAGTTATAATTTATTTTTTGTTGAATTTATCCTTGAGTTTGTTATTTGGAGCCGGAATTACGTGGCTGCTTGAATTAGTCTAGCTCTTCAAGAGATATTAATTAACGGGTCTGAAGGGTACTTATTCTTTCCATTTACGAGGCCTAAAATAAGTCTTATGTCGTTGTATTTTAAAGGTTCCGTCTCTATAGATGCAGGTCTAACTAATAAAAGTGTGTAAAAAGAAATATTAAATGTGTGTCAATCGTATTATCATCTTTTAAACGTATTGCTATAATGTTAATTCGTATCATCACTTATAAATGCATTGCTTTATCAAAATAAAAACAGATATTTAGCAATTAGATCAAACATGTATGACCTTTTAAACGTATTGCTATAATATTAATTCTATCATCACTTGCAAACGTATTGCTTTAAAAAATATGACATTTCGGGCAGTTAGAACATAAATTATTTTTTCCCAAGCACTAGTCTTGTTTTTTATTTCCATTTTCAGGAAAACTAGACTCGTATTATGGTAAGAAATTGCTAAAATGCCCACCCTACCCTTTCTCACATAATAAACACTTTTTTCTGCTTTATTTGTATTAATCACAAACCTATTCGCGATTTTAGGGTTGCACCTTAATCTTTAGTCGCTAAATCTGGAACTAGTCACCAAATCTGGAAGTGGTATACGGCACTAGTCATCAAATCTAAAAATCGTATTCCTAATTATCCTGATCTGGACAATGGAACAAAATTATGAAATTATTATATTATCATCGGTTTTTGACAAGTGTGCAACATTTCGAATTATTCTGACCTTTTAAAGTGGGTAAAAATCGAGTTCAAAGATTCCGTTACATAAAAGTGAAGCTTATAAAAGCGTGCTTTAACAAAAAAAAATACATTTGGAATAAAAATATTATTAAATCTATACATATATATAAAGGAGAACAAAGAGACACATTAAAAATTTCATCACAATATCTCCGGAACTATTTAACCTAGTGATATGAAATTTGGTAGGTATGTTTCTTTTGTTCAGTAAATAACCGCTGAGGTTGGGTTTTGCAAAAATCGAAAACTAAGGGGGTTCTAGAGGTCATAAGCAAAATCTCCACTTTAAATCACTTGATAGAAAGAGTTAAAATTTGGCAAATATGTTTGTTTGGTTGATTGGAGATTCACTTAAGACTTTTTTTGTGAAAATCAACTTCTAAAAGGTGGTGCTGGGGTGTTATAGGCAAAACCCTTCCGCATTTAAACTATTAAACAAACATATTTGACATGCGTGTGAAAATTTACATACAGAGAGGGATTTATGTGGTATAATATAAAATATTTCCTTTTTTTTACTATGAGACACAGAAACATGAAATTTAGTAAACATTTTATACCTAGGAATCTGCAAAGGAAGTTTTTTTCTTCCTTTTTCAATGAAAATTTAATTTTAAAGGAGGCTGAGAAGTGTTTGAGATTTTTAAAAATCCGTTTTTGTACGATTAGAAGCACGGACTTGAAACTTCGTAACATGTCTCTTCTCGTTAATAGAGATGCGCTAAGAATGGGTTTTCCTGGAATCCTCTCTCTGGGGGTTGTGTAGCTTACGGGGGCCTTATAGATAAAAAAAAATCTCGTTTTTAATTTGTTGGACCAACAAACTTGAAATTTGGTAAGCATGTTTTTTTGTTGATTAGAGATTAGCTAAAAATGAGTTATGTAGAAATCTACTTCAAAGGGGAACTCACGAAAACGTATGATAAATATACTTCCGTTTTAGAAAGATATATTCAAATTCTGTCCTTATTAAGTCAAGAGGGGAAATTTAGACGAAATTTTTTATATATTAAAAATTTAATGATTGAACTACTTAAATAAAAATAACAGAACAATATATTGGCACTTAATATAATGAAACTCCAAGCGTAATAGACGGGTAATATATATATATTACCTGTTAGGAAATAAAAAAAATGCAGAGGCAGGTAGGTATTTAAAGACAAATGTATTTCGTATTTTTCATCAATTTAATCAGAAAATTTAGAGATCATTTATATATCATAAGTATTTAAAATGAATATGAAATAAAAATAGCCTTTTTTCCCATTACATTGAATATTCCTTTACAATCGAATGTATTCAGAAATCACACTACAAAAAAAGACAATCGAAATAAATATTTTTTTCCGGTGTAATTTTAATATAAGTCATGTGAATGATTTAGATCAAGTTGAGTTAAAAAAGTAAAACATAAATAAATGCATTGATAACAACTATACATCCAATAGATAACTAATATATACACATTTTTCTTCTGTTAATTATGTATCAAATTATATTTTTAGTTAATCAGGACTATCGTATCAATCACTTAGCCCGATAGAAGTCGCACACTCAATACTAAAATCAGTGAAAGCACTGGATGACGGAGTCAGCCCAATCATTTTTATATAATTGTTTTCGTTATACACGACAAAAATCGTAATCCCAGTGAATAATGTATTTAAGAGAGTATACCAACGTACTTTTAAGGAGACTTGGTACCCTAAAAATCACAAACCTATCGTTTTTTTATTTTCATTTAACCTTATCCTTTGCATTATTATCTTTCGATTGATATATCACTTGTGCATGTCGGAAAGTTAGAGGTTGAATAAAACTTCATTTGAAAACAAATTAGGCAATTCAGCCACACCCCCTTTTTAGAAAAAAAAGCTAAAAAATGCCTTATGATAAAAAAAATCTATTTTATAAATAGAAATAATTATAAAAAAGAATGTGTAGTATTAAAAGCAGAATATATCCGAGGCAATACAATAATGCAATTTTTCTTCCTTGTGAAATGTGTGCATGTAAAATTTTTAAATTAAGGCATTTTATATTAAAAATTTTATAATTTCAGTTCTTATTCCTGATATATTTTTCATACAAATGTATTACTTTAATATTATAAGAAGAAAAACTGCTAAAAGTTCTGTCGTGACAGAAAAAAAAAATTTTTTTAAGTTTTTCTTGAGTTTTCTTGTTCAATTAGTACTCTCTAAAAGTTGATCATTTATAAAAATGTGAGGGTTGAAAACATATGAAAATGCAATTATTTTAAAGAAAAACGTATAAGTAATATCTTAAAGTGGTATTTTAAGTTTAATTAAGCTTATAATAATTATTTTTCAGAATTATAAACTTTAAAGTGGTTTTTCTCAGTTTGTGTTTTTCGAAACCTTAGTGCATTCAAAATGCTACTCCTTCGACAATTATTTACCACGCAGGAAAAAAATTGTTTTCCTGCGTGTTAAAAATAAAGCATGTAATAAAATTAGGGATCCGTTTTGCTATAAACTGAATACTTTTTTAAAAAAAAAATAAAATGTAAGGCATGTTGGCTTTTTCGTTGATATTTAGCCTGTATATCAACATTTTATTTTTTTCTCGAAAACGAATGAAGTTATTCTAAAATCGATCCCTAAAGTTGTTAAGAACATCCATAAGAATATTATAAAAAAATTTCAGGTCAAAAAATTAATTTTTACAAAAGGAGTAGGATTTTAAAATGTTCCCAATTTTCTTCAAAAAATTTAATTTTTTAAAATTGTGTGAATAATATATGAAAATTTTCATCTGGTAACATTTTCTTGAATAGAAACATTGTATAAAATGTTAAAATATAATTTTTAAATACGTAAATAAAGAAGTTTGCTCAAAGGGTGCCAAGTCCCCTTAAGTACATTTCCATTTTTTTTAATAATTATAAGAAAGAATCCAAAAAAAACTGGACTAAAATGTTTAAAATGTGCGTGACTTATAAAGAACACAAATCACAGACATTTAATGTGCTAACATTACAAAAACGATATTTGCAGGCAACAATGTTATATTTTGTTTAAGTTATTGTAGTTTCATTGTGCTTAGATGATCGACAAATCGCAAGTTAAAAATTTCATCGTTTTTGTCTTTTTGACAGAGCACACACAGTATTTTTGTGGTACACTTGAGGCTTCATTTTATTTTTAATAGGTTGCCTTAGGCCAGTTCTTCTCAGAGTTTCAATATTCTCGACCCAATATTCAATCATAATTTTCATCGCCCCGCCCCCCACACAGTAGCAATGTATTGAATTCAATAATACTATACTTTGATGCTAAAACTACAATACGACTTTAACCTCTAAATTTCAACCGGCGTTTATAAACGTCTCATTCAGCAAAAGCATTAATTTCTCCTGACGTAAATTTACGTCTTTACGTAAATATACGTAAATATAAATTTTTCTGAAGGTTTTGGAATGCAATAAACGGACCTTGTTCGCGAAGGGTTTACTTATTTCAGATGATTTCCTTCTTTATTTCCCCGCCCCCAATATATCCTATGCGCGCGCCTGCGTGATAAATGATTAGCATTGGGAAGCTAATAGCGTAACTTTCATTTGGCAGTTAAGGGATTTATTTTAAACCGTGCAAATTATCAAGTTAAGTGTATCTCTTTGTATCTAATTTTATTGATGACAATCCCATGGGGTCACTGGTAATTATTAAACTTGTTCTTAACTTAGAATTGTTAGTTTAATTATGAAATACATTGTGTAGCACTGATACATTTATAAATATAATATATCAGTGTAAATGTGTGTTTTATTTTTTATTATGTCAAAATGTATTTTGTTTAACTTTCAGTAAATTATTTTTTTTTCAAATAACCTTCTGTTTTCGTCTTTTCAATATGCTCGCCCCCCTCGAAGAGTTGTCAAGCCCCCAAAGGTGGCGCGCCTCACAGTTTGAAAAACGCTGCCTTAGGCTTTGAAAATCTTCCTTTCCACTCCAATGTATCATGTTCATCACTTTTCTCAAATTTTCCATCATTAATACTCATTATTTCATCAGGTTCTTCCCTTGCCTGACCAATTTGATTTTCCGTTCATCCAATAAATATCGCAGATGCCCTTTTCTTTTTTTCATATTCTGTTCAATTGTATTTATATTACTACTCCCATAAAAAGGGGAGTTGTGTGCCAAATCTATTTTAGTTCCCACAAGGAACTGTCTTTATAGGAAGACACTGACAGGGTCATTGAATACAAACAGTTTTCCAGAATTAAAGAATTCGAGATCCGGGATTGACTCTGAGCCCCGTGTTACCTCTTCCGCTTTAATCCCTAATCATCACTAATTGATAGAATCACAGGAGCACAGATAGATATTTTTTATCGTACAAGGATGTCTAAGGTTGTATGTGCCATAGAAAAAGTATGTCAAAATAAATAGAGGTATACATATTTGAATACCACATTCCTTAAAATTGATGTATTTTTTCTATTAAGGTCACCGCAACTAATTTAGTATACTTGACTTTTATATTCAAAATTGCAAAAATTAAAAAAAAGAAATAATTTAAAATAAAATTCAATAGTGAACCAGCATGACATTTTATATTCTGATACAGACATACACCCAATTTAGATGATTCATTCATATCTGGATTAAGCCCAACATAGGTTCATGTCATCTTCATGATACATACCTCTTATTTAATTTGGATTGAGTGTACATTTTAAAATAATGACAACTTGTTCACAATATTAGACTTAAGAAAAAGTTACTTGTTATATTAAACGTATTAAAATAAATTTATATGGCAAACTATTAGTTTTGAAATAATGCAAATTCCATTGTTTAAAAACATTTTTATAAGTAATGTTAAAAATTAAAAAAAAGAAAAAAATGTAGAGTAAAAGTTTACTCCCCAATTTTAAACTTACCGTAAAATCCGGAGTATAACGTGCACCCATACTTTCAAGATGCACTTTTTAGGTATATTCGCCGTATAACACGCACTCCCTTTTTTACGAAGAAATCTGAAATATTAGTATGCATTGCTCTTATGTTTTGAAAACATTTATTCGATGTATTATCCCAAACTTTTGAAAAATAGTTTACTTTTAGAACTACAACTTTTAGTTGATAAGGCAAGTCATTTCTTTTAAATAAACAGTATTTCGATACATGTAGAAGTAAATTTATTTTCTACTCATCTCTTTTGTTTTTTAAAGCTATCGTTTTTACACTCGGCGTATAGCTAGCACCCTTAAATTTCCATCTTAGTTTCTGTGTTCAAAGCGAGCGTTATACGCCGGATTTCACGGTGTATATCTCTATTCTTTCAAACCAAAACATTTTATGCGATTTTTTCAATTACACATGAAAATGTATATTTGACTTATTAAACAGAATGAAAATGATCAAAATGCTCAGTTCTTTCTTCAAAATTTTATATGAAAATTTTGAAGAAAGAACTGAGCATTTTGATCATTTTCATTCTGTTTGATGAGTGAATTCATTGCAGCGTATGTATATGAGTAGATCTATGGAAATATATATTTGATATTAAGAATTAATTTTATTAATTAATGCTAATTAATTAATTTTGCATTGTTTTTGTTCCCGAAAATCGACAAAATCAAAAGAACATCTTGGGCGGTGCATTGGAGCATGATACCAAAATGGTGGACTTTCGATCCTGGACACCCCCCCCTCCCCCTTGAATTTTTTTTACATGCGCTACTGATATTTATTCGTGTGGATCTTATATATATATATATATATATATATATACAAATATCAAACTGTAATTAAAGTAAGAGCTTAAGTTTTTACGCGAGTTCAATTTAGACATCGAATAATAGTTCGTGTATTTCGATAGTGGGAAGGGCATCTGTTTCTGTCAAGGGTCAGCAACCTATGCCACGCGTTATTATTCTCAGCGGATCTGTGCACTATTCTTCAATTTTTGAATGGAGATAAATTTGCAATGGACCTTATTCTACAAACGTCTGCAGAATTATGGACACTTATGCATTTACGAAAAGCAGAAAGATAAATTTACAGCTATTTTGAAACATATTGAATGTCCTTAATGGAAAGATTTAATTGTTCAAACAGAGAAAATTACATGCACTCTGTTATCCGCTTTTGTACATATAAACTTTTCTACTTTAGTACGCATATCTAAGTAAAAAATCTTCCCATGAATGAAAAATATTTCGAGTCCACAAAGAAATTGTTTAAAAACTGAGTGATCAAAATCGTGTTATATTAAAAATCACAAATTGTACCCCTGATTTTGCTATATGAAAGTAAAGCGGGGCAAGTACTAGGTTTGCATTAAAAATTGTATTTAACTAGGGAAATAATTATATGTTATCTTGTCTATTTCTTATTTTAATAAATATGTTTAAAAATGCATAGTATGTGCACACTTTTAACTGTTTTATTTCTGTAGAAGAAATAGTTATATTTTATGATGTTTATTTTTATGTTAAGAGCTATCTTTAAATGAGGAAAATTAATATACACTCAGGAACATTGAAAATAGCGACCCAAGAAGGATGCTAAGTACAATCACGAAACTTCGCAAATAAGGAGAGCGTAATGTGATATGCAAATGATCCAAGTTTGGTGCCAATACGCATGCTCATACACGCCGAGGTGTCGCTACAATCAGGAAGAGGGTGCTATATAAGCCAGCGCAAATTCGATGATTCATAAACGTGACGATTACCCGCCGATTGTAGGAAGACTTTGGTAAGCGAAACATGCCAGGTAAACGTGCTAGAAGACATTTCCCACAGTTAAGCGAGTTTGAGAGCGGCCTGATCATCGGGATGAAAACTGCGGGAGGGTCGACGCGCCAAGTTGCTGGCTAGGTGGATGGTTCGGAGTGTGCCGTTAGAAATTGTTGGGAGCAGTGGACACAAGAAGGTTCCCACGAAGACCACGAGAAGAGAGGATCAAAGGATCATACGACAAGCACTTGTGGACCCCACAGTGACTCGTTCAACGATACAAACAGACGTAGGCGTAGCAATTGTTCCACAAACAATTTCCAGACACCTTGCAAAAGCGAATCTTAAATCCAAGCACCCTTTCCGTGCACTCCCTTTAACACCGGAACATCGGCAACTGCGTCTACAGTGGTGCCAAGCCAGATCAATGTGGAATATCACAGATTGGCAAAAGGTTGGGTTTAGTGATGAATCCCGGTTTGTTTTGGGGAAGATGATAACCGTGTACGGGTGTGGAGGCGCCCTGGTGAGCGGTACAATGCCCCCACATTGTTCTACGTCACACTGCCCGCACAGCTGGTGTAATGGTCTGGGAGCCATAGCCGATGATAGCCGGTCCACTTTAACTGTGATGTGTGGAACCTTAACGGGCCAACTTTACGTTGATGATATTCTTCGACCCCATGTAGGATCTTTCCTAAATGGTCTCTCCCAGTGGCAATTTTCCAGCAAGATAATGCTCGTCCGCATACAACAAGAGTTGCTCAAGACTTCCTACGTCATTTTCAGACTCTTCCATGGCCCGCCCGCTCCCCCTATTTGTCCCCTGTAGAGCACGTGTGGGATCAGCTAAAACGGCAGATGCCATCGTGTCACTCTGTACATGATTTAGAGTTGGCTGTTCAAGATTTGTGGTCCCATCTGCCTCAGGACAACATAAGGTGTCTAATCAACTCAATGCCAGACCGTGTGGCGGCATGTATTGCAGCTGGAGGTGGTCCAACGCTCTATTGAAGTTGCCCAGTATTTGTGTCGTGGCACACCCTGTATTCGTTTAATGTCTTGTTTTTAAGATCAAGTGAATCTCTCATTTGTGTCATTGCGTGTATTAAATTTCATTTCAATCCGATGCTTTCTTCTTGGGTCGCTGTTTTCAATGTTCCTGAGTGTATAATACAACTGTAAATCTATATTATTGACCATTATTCATTAACTCTGCTTGCATTATCGCGGAAATCGAATTCTTCCAAAATTATCCTATTGGTACATTGGCTTGGCACGCTATAGCTAAAAGGTTACCGACCCCTGGTTTATATATATATATATGTATTTTATTAGTAAAATATATTGAAGCGTATGCAAAGAAATGAGTTTTTTTTTAATTTATAAAAAAGTATTTTTTTCTAATTTTATTTTTTAATTTTATACGTATTAACGATCAATGAATAGGAACAAAAATAAATCATTTTTTCTTCTTAAATGAAAAAGAAATACCTTGTTTAATTTGATTTTTAGTTCTATGAGAAAAACCTGTAATACAAAATAAATTAATACATACATATTTTTAAAAGTAATTCGAAGCTTTTGCATCAATGAAAAACGAGTAGAATTTAATTTGTGAGTTCATGATTGAATGGATAAATACAAAATAGTAAACAAAATAAAATTAAAAAAGAGAGAGAGAGAAAGGAGCGATGAGACATAATACGATGAGATGCAATTACTCTAGCAAACCAATAAGAACTGTTACCCAAACATTGACGCTAAGAGAGGGAGAGTATATAAAGCAGAACATTTTATGACTGATTCTTGTATTTTTGTATATTCCTAAATGTTTATTAGCAATTTAAAATGAAATTTCTCGAAAGAATATGTAAATAGCTCCTAAAAATAAATTGTGGAATATGAAAGTGGAAGAAAAAAAACATTAATATAATAAATAATCTTAAATTTTCGTGGCTCTTAGTATTTCATTTGGGGAAAAATTCGTTCAACCGTAAGAAGATTTTCTTTCATTTAGCGATTCAAATTGAATATATTTTGGGTTTAAATCTTGGGGGAAATTTAAGCTCCAGTAATTTATAATCAATGCTTAAAAGAAGGAAAAAGAAAAGAGAATTGACGAAGCGAATGAGTTAATTCCACGTAGTGATCAGCTCATTGAAATGAATACTCGTTATTGAAGACAGCTCCCGTACCGAAAAAAAACTATACCTCGAAATAGTGTACGTGCTGCCATCTATTGATTATTCTGTTAACTATAATGTGAAGATGTTGACTGTTTTGATGTTATTGCTTCATATGAAATTTACTGAATAATTATATTTTTTATATATAAAAAAAAGAAAGAAAGAAAATAATATTACAGTCAGTTCCGTTTTGTGTGACTGAAAAAATTTATCCTAATTGAGAAAGAAAAGAAAAACAGTATTTTTTTCTTACTTAAAAAATATTTTCATCTCCAGCTGTTTATTTTTAAATATATTTTACATGATTTAGAGAAATGTTTAAGATAAATTATTCAATTTTTTCGAAAAATGAATAAAAATTTCTGTTAAGATAAATTTTTAAATCACTGTTGTAATTATTAAGTTATTTTTTGCATTTCCATAGGATAAATGTCAGGTTGAATCAAATAATAAAACAAAACTATTCTCAAAAAAAAAAAAAAAAACCCAACATCTTTTTTCCCTCTTTATCTGTTAAGTTATTTATAGCATAATAATGAAATGATTGCATTTATAGTCATTATACATTTAGATTACGTGAATTCTTCTATGACAGCTAATATGTAAATTATTGGAGATTTAATATAAACTTTTCATATTATATTTGAATTAAGATAAACTCATTTTTAAGAATGTTTTTTATAATAAAATAAAGGGTTAGTACATACATAAATGAAACAAAAATTCTGATTTCCTCACCTTATGAACGATCTAAATATTTGCTGTTAAAAAATGACAAACGAATTTTTCTCTTGGAGATTACTCAAAAGAAGTTTTTCTAAGGGGCTTCATTAAAAAAAATGAGAGTTAACGAAGGAAAATATCTCTGGGGATCCTGAAATAATAACAAAAAAAACCAAGGATTTAATTCAATTAAAATATGGATTTGTATTCATGTAAGAAAGTAACTAAAATGAATTTTTGCCTGTTTCTAAAGTTATAGTATGCTTTTTTTTGTTACATAGCTTCTCGAAGTAAATTGGGTATGAAAAGCTATGTGTGCGATCAGAATTAATAAATAATGTACCGATCTTGTTATTAATTTGACTGTCAAGCAGCAGAAGCCCCCTCTAGCGACAACATGTCTTCAGTAAAGGCCAGGTGAGGACAGAATTTAGTTGCTAGAGGACGATTCTGCAACTTATCATACCAGATAATTATGAATAACAGGAGCGGTTAAAATAATAAATAAATTTAAATGACACGCAGGAAAAAAACTAATATAATGAAGGGCAACTTAGAGCTCCGAAATAAGTTATTTTGTTACAAATATGGTATACAGTATATTATTACAATTTCTTGAAGAAAAATGACGTTTATAACTTAATGTGATACTATGTGAGAGAGACATGATTGGAGCAGTTTGACAACGTAATTCACAATTTTGTGACAGAGGTAAATTATAGGGATGATATCTGAGCTACTGCTAGATTCTTAGTTGTGGTCGTGGTACCCTAGAGGTTATGGTCACGCAGGAGAGAGCAGGGTGCCACTGTGTATGTGTGTGTGTGTGTGTGTGTAGACCCACCGTGTAGAAAGGACCGATGCTCGCTAAATCTGTCAAGGCTTGATGCTCTCGCGATGTTGTGGCCTGGTAGTTAACAAAGAGAAGTGATATCTCAGGCGGCGTCCTCGTCACTTGTTCATGGTCCAAAATTACGAGGTCCGTCACCTTTAGCCATCGTATTGCTTTTTAGTGCTACATTAATATAACTCTCACTCAGTCCTAAATAATACACCATGGAAATTCGTCACTTTAAGTATTAATGCTTATAATTTAGCCCTCAGCTTATGAGTTACTTTAATTTAACAGACTATAATTTTTTTAATTAAATACATATCATTTATCTGAGAAAAAAAGATTACTGCAGCGAAATACATGCTAATTTTTGTCACTAGATGGAAGTACATTTTTTTCCAGAAATCACAACAATTATAAAAATCTCTGATGCCTCAAGAGTTGTGTTTTTGCTGTAAAAAGAATCCATTATATTTTATGATTCATGATGTTTACTGACGAAATAAATTAGCAGGTAAGAAATTTAAACATTTTATAGTGAATAATAAAATCATCATACAAAAAAAATAGTTTTGTAATTTGCAGCATTACTGTGCAATGTTGCACTTCGACAACAAACAAAAATGACTGAAATTCAATTTAAAACAGCTTAATTCTTTTATATATATATATTTCCTTTTATTATTACTTGAGAACTAGCTGATATAATTTTTCATAGAAATTTAAAAAATTGGGAAGTTAAGGGTTAGAATATATATAAATACATTTTAAGGTTTTTCTAAGAGCACATGAAAATTTTTTCTTGTAGTAAGTCGGAACTTTGACTTCTGCAAATACTTTTCTTTTCGAGACTGCCTTTGATTATATAATAGCAATACAGATAGTGATATAGGTTTAAAAGAAGGGTGCAAGTTTTCAATTTCTTGAACAGTAACTTAAACCTTAAAGGAAAATTTAAAAAAAATAAATCAATTATATTAATAAATATCTCAAGTAGTTATATACATTTTTTAACTATCTTTTCATATATAAACAAATATAATACATTTTGGTAAATTAATGTGTTTTGAAATATGAGAATATAAAATTTTTCTTGAATTTCATAAACCACTCAAGAACCAAAAATTGTAAATCATGACTAAATGTACATATGTTAAATGTACATAAATAAATATTTGGACACATTTAATAACTAACACATTTAAATAAGAAGTCCATCGCTTTTTATATACCGTAAAATCCGGCTTATAACGCGCCTCTATAATATATATATATATATATATATATATATATATATATATATATATATATATATATATATATATATATATATATATATATATATATATACTCTGTCGCAAAAAATATATGCACCCAGAAGAAATTGAGCTACATTCACGAAATTTGGTATGCATGTAGTGTATATGAAAATAAACAAATGATTAAAAATTCAGAACAAAATATCATTTTATTAAGCGGTTAGAGCTTGCAAAAGGTTAAAAATCAGTAAGTAGTAAAGCCATCTCTGGCAGCTATACAAGCCGAAATTCGGCGTGGCATCGATTCAATTAGATCACTTATGACCCCCTGTGGAAGATCCTGCCCTAGTCTTTGCATCTGCGCAGTTAATTCTCCTGTATCTCGACGGCTGCAGTTGCCTTCCCAGCGTCCCAGACATGCTCTATTGGCGAAAGATCTGGTGACCTGGCAGGCCATGGTAGGACGTCATATCCTTGAAGACATTGTTGGGAGAGTCGCGCAGTATGTGGACGAGCATTATCCTGTTGATAAATGGCACCTGGGCGACTTGATAGCATGGGTAGCACAATCGGCGTTAAAATATCGTCCACGTATCTGCGAGCTGTCAAAGTGCCTTGAAGGACCACTAAAGATGATCGTGTGTCCCAAGAAATTGCTCCCCACACTGTCACACCTTGTGAAATTGCTGTATGCCGCTCGACAATAAATGCCGGATCGGACCGCTGGCCGGTGCGCCTCCAGACACGTGTGCGGTGGTCATCAGCACTGAGACTGAATCGGGATTCATCACTGAAGATGACACGTCTCCAGTCTGTCACACTCCAAGTTGCCCGAGGTCTGCAAAAATCCAGTCGACACTGCCTTTGATGTGGGGTCAGTGGTAAGCGTCTTAGCGGACGTCGGCTCCTCAAGTCAACTTCGGTCAGTCGTCTCCTTATGGTTTCTCTTGATGGCACTGGATGTCTGGAAGGAGGTAAGTGGCGTTGAATCGATGCTAGCTACGTTGTTGGTGCCGAAGTGGCCACTATTCTGATTGCACGATCCTCGCGATCATTTGTGTTCCTGGGACGTCCTGACCCTCCGCGACGGTACACTCTACCTTCTGTGATCCACTGTTGCCAACACCGAGCAACTACCATATCGCTCCGACCGAGGTGGCGGCCGATACGTCTATTCGACCAACCTGCTTCTCTGAGGCCTATTATACGGCCCCTATCAAAGTCCGTCAGCTGCTCGTACTGCCGCCGGTTACGTCTTAGAGGCATCCTAAGTCTCAATATCGTCTATCAAAGTCATCAGATTCGTTTGGATAGCCGTACGGCGCTCGTACTCATGCTTTTAAACTCTCCCAGTTGCACAACTAATATGCGCATAGCACACTTAGCCTTGTCTCATTGGCTTCGAAATTTTAATCATTTGCATATCTCTTACCAGACTACATTCTTGCCGAGTTTCGTGATTGTAGCTTGATTTCTTCTGGGTGCATATATTTTTTTGCGACAGAGTGTATATATATATATATATATATATATATATATATATATATATATATATATATTATATATATATATTATATATATATATTATATATTATATATATATATATATATATATATATATATATATATATATATATATTTAAATATATAAAATCAATCACAATTATCAATTGAAAAATTGAAATATGTGAATCTTATAATACTAAATCCCATTTCAAAATATCAATGGTGAATATAAAAGATAAAATTCCATCGTTTTCAAACAAAATTAAAAAATTATAAAATAAAATAAAAATTTATAAAATATCCAAGTGCAATCTCGGACTTAGGACCGATAAGTGGGGTTAAACTAGTTTGATGGTGCCACCCTTCCCCCTATTGCAATTTGGTAAGTTAATTGAAAAATATCCAAATTTCAAAAAAATTTTAAAAATTAAAAATTAAAAAATTAAAATTAAACCATTATACTTCAAAAATTAAACTATTCGCCATCGCATTCTGAAAGATATTACAACATTAAAATATGAAAATTTAAAAACAATTTAGTGCATAATAAAAGTGAATAAGTAATATATATATATATATATGCATATATATATATATTGTTTCTTTTATATTAATGCTATTCAGATATATATAGTTAGTCTATTTTTTTACGCTTAATTTTTTAAATGCAATCGTTTTCATACCCGGCGTATAACGCGCACCTGTAAACTTCGTACTGATTTTTTGTGTTAAGAGTGCACGTTATCCGCAGGATTTTAATGAATACCAGTCCTTATCAAATTTTCAATATATTTGGGACTCAATAACCAATAAAAATTTTCAATAAAATTAAAATATTCAATAAAAGTTTGCCTTACCCCTACACCATATAAGAAGAATGTATTGAATTAAATAATACTATACTTTGTCGCTAAAGTTACGATACGACTTAAACGTCTTAAGTACCATTGGAGAATATAAATGTCTCACTCACAGCCAAAGTGTTAGTTGCCTACATCTTTAGAAAATACTATATTTTATGTCTACTGATATACATAAAATTATTCTGAAGGTTTTGGAATGCAATAAAAGGACATTGACAACGTTTGCCAAGGATTTATTTATTTCAGAGAATTTTCTTACTTTTTTTCTTTTCTGCCTTCCCCCGCCCATCCCCTTTCCAATAAATCACTAACTCGCGTCTACCTGGAAAGCAGTGCTTTCGGAGAGTGAATCGCGTAACTTTTAATCGGCAATTTTGCAATTAATTATAAACCGTACACATTATCAAAAAACGTGTTAGTTTTTGTACATAATTTTGTTTATGGTAAGCCCATGGGGTTTGTAATTATTAAACTCTTGTTCTTAACATAGTATTGTTAGATTTATTATCAAATACAATGAGCAATACTGGTACATTTTTATGTGTATTATAGCAGTGTAGATATGCATTTTATTTTTTTATTATGTCATAATGTATTTTACTTGTTTGCTTACAGTAAATTTTTAATTCGCTTAAATATTTTTTTTTTTTTTTTGACTTCTCATTATGCTGACTCCACCTTGGCTGCGGGGGCGTCTCCCACAGTTTGAGGAAAGGCTCTCTCTCTGCTATATATTTTAATTCCATCAAATACACAGAGAAAATTAAGTACATTTTATAGAAAAACACAAGAAAGGAGTAACCAACTTCTTAATTGCCGTTTTTTTTTTAAAATACAAACTTTAATATTTGCTCTTAGACAACACTTTTAATGTAAATATGTGTGCGTGTGTGCTTCCTACCTTAATTCACCCTTTTCCGCTCTCCAATTGCCTACGAATGAATCACCGCCCAATGCAACCTCAACAAATGATAAGAGACGAATCATGTCAATTTAATTCTGACGCCTTTAGTGCTGGCATTGGCAATCCTTTCGGTCGCTCGAACAAAATCTACGGAAGTGAATTCCTTCCTCCAATGGCACACCGAAACGGAAATCGTGACAATGGAATCGAAAAGCTCAATCAGGTTCGCAGGAAGTGATTAACATATCCGAAAGCGGTTGCAAATCTACGGAAGTTCGGAGGCGGAAGTCCCCGGATTAGCACCGAATTCAAAACACCAGGAAGAGGGGATAAATGCTCCAAAATCTGAACTCGGGATGATTTAAATTGACAGAGAGCAATTAGGTTTAACACACGCATATATGCAAGCCCATCCCGTAATATGCGTAGGAGAAGCTTAAGTCGGAGATTTAAATGGCTATCACGGGAAATTTTGTTGAAATTAATTTGGGAAATAAATTGGAAAAGGTATTAGGAACATTATACAATGAAATCCTTATGTATGCATTAGAGATTAAATCATGGGTGTCTATACTTTGACCATTTGAGGGCCACATTGCAACAAAAAAAAAAGGCTGGACCACACATACAATACTTTTTCAACAAATTGAAATAAAAATTAGCTCTAGGTAATTTTATGAAAATAAATTAATTTATTTATATTATATTTTGTTTAATTTGACTTAGATATGTATGTTTACATATTTATCTTAAATTCGTTTATTTTCATTTAGTTTGGGTTTCATAAAGATGGAAAAACTAATGAGATGGATGAATTTGCTTTTGTTGAAAAAGCAAATCGATATGAGGTTTATAGACGAGGCTGCAATTCTTAATGTATTTTCAAGATGTTTGTCAGCTATCTTTGTCCTTTGTCTTTGTTTTTGGTTTCTGTATGCTTCCATCTTGGAAAGAACTTCTCACAAATATAGGTACTGTCAAAAGTTGAAGACATTAATAAATCATGATTGTGTGAAATTTTTTTTCGCGCTGTAGATAATCTTTATAAAACTCAAGTAAGGAAACATTATCAAATTTTTCTTTCATTTGAACGTCACTTTGCAGTTTAATGCTTTCCATTTGAAGGTTTTAAGATTATTTGTTTATTTCTATAGAAAATGGGATAGAAAATATGTTGAAATACTCCTCACATTTTCGAAAATCTTGAGATATACTTTCAAACTTTTGAATTAATTTGAAATGTAAATTCTCATGGCATACTAAGATGTTTTATTTACATTTTTATTTCAAAATAAATGTCAGTGAATCGATTATATAAGAAAAGTATTGAAAACAGTTATTTTTTAAAAAAAATATATAAATTTAAATATTTTCACAATTTGTCTTTGGTCCGCATGTGGCCCAGATTATCATAGAATTACCTATTTTCAAAACATTCTCCTTTTATAGAAAATAATTCTATAATAATAATATTTGCCTATGTTTCGCTCAGATATCCGTACAGAGTTTAAACTATGATTTTTGAAATATATAACATAGAAGTGAATTTATCCATATTTTAATACAACAGAGTGGAAAATTTTAAGAAAGAAATACCGATAGTTATTTTAACATGTCGTAGCTCAGAAAATAATGTGAATTTTTCAAAAATCATTATTCAGACCTTCTGTAAAAATCTTTGCTTTGTATAAACAAAATAGTATTATTATAGAAGCATTTTTCATCAAAGGAGAATGTTTTTAAAATAGGTAGTTCTAAGTTCATTTTTTGCCAAAACATTGCATTTAAGGAATTTCTTATTCTAATAATATTTTTAAAACTATTTTATACATATATATTAATCTAAATGACACTAAATATCATGTAAATTATCCATTTATACACTTTTTTATATCACGGTTCCGAACGTAGTCGGATACCTTAAAATCATCAACAAAATATATTTATTGTGTAGAAAAATTGTACGTAATGTATTTTGTTGCAGATATGTTGCATGTGTGTTAAACAACGGCATTTTTATTTCGAATTCATTAATTCCAAATAGTTTACATGATCTTTTTAGTCCTTTACTATTGATTGATTGAATATTAACGTCGCACTGTTCAGCTACACGAGGGCTTTTGGCGACGGACCACGTAATTTTGAACCATGGTCAAGTGACGTGGACGACACCTGAGCTGGCACCCCCTCTCCTAACTACCACACCACACCAACGGGAGGACGTTTCAGCTCTCGACAGATTTAACGTGCATCGCTGCCCTACACGGCGGGTCTTTAGTGGTACTGGGATCGAACTCGTGACAAAGCAAGCCACGATCCGATACCTATACCACTCGGCTACCGCGGCCACCCTTTACTATTGAAATTGGAATATTGTTAATGCAAACAACAAAATAACATCACCGTAAGAAAAGAAAATGCGTGTCAAGACAATGAAATCTTGCGTGAAATTTATCATATATGTTGGAATGGATGTGCACATATCGTATCCCTCCTATATTCCTTAATGACGTAATGCCAAGAGAGCGCTACCTATCTGACAAGGCGGTTCGAGGATAACGAGTAAACCAGACTCGAATAGAACGATTGCGCGGGAGACGATCGAGAGAGGCGACGGCGATGAGACGATGACGAGGGCGCAGGAACGAAACGCCTCGAGAATCCAACGATCGAATGATGTTTCGATTACTTTTTACTAACTTTTAGCCCTCCCTTGTAAATAATTCCCATTAATAAATGTATATTTAACTCAATCTGGCCGTTGTCACTCTCTATATATATTACATCAGGAACGTGATTCGACACGGTTTGTGAACTCGGCCATCGCAACATTATGTAGACGAACTGTAGCAAATGATTGACAGGGAAATCAGACAAATCCCCCTAGAAGCCATTCGAACTCTCATTGATACTGCCCCTTCGATGTGTTGTTTTGGGTATAGTCACTTTTGAGTATTCATTCAATCTACTGAGTGTGCGCCATTTGCGTAGACTAATGAACTACTGAGCTGACGCCATCCGCGTTGGTCGTGAAACCTGAGTTGAAATCCTACATGGTGGTTTAGTAGTCCAGTGCTCCTCAGCATTTTTATCGCCGCGGACCGGTCAATGTTCCATATTTTTACTGTGGCCCGCTGAGCAGTTGAGATTGATAGTTTATATTTTAGATTGTTTTGATTTAAGCGTTTTACGTTAATTGTATTTAAACAAGCCTATCGAAAAAAAATACAGTTACACAAATATGGGACAAATACACCACAGTAAATAAAATAGAGATAATTTAACCCATAACTTCCCACTGTTGCATTTCTGCAACATATGATTTATTTAATTTAACAAACTCAATATTTATTTTAATTACCTACGAATCACTTATCTGAGAAAAGAATTACTGCAACGAAATACATGCTAATTTTGTCACTAGATGGAAGTACCTTTTTTCCAGAAACCACAACAATTATAAAAATCTCTGATGCCTCAAGAACTATGTTTTTTCTATAAAAAGAATTCATTATATTTTTTGCTTCCTCTTGTTTATTAACGAAATAAATTACCAGGTAAGAAATTTAAACATTTTGTGATGAATAATAAAATCCTCATATAAAAGAAAGTTTTGTAATTTACAGCACTACTGCGCAATGTTGCACTTCTTCAACAAAGAAATAAATGACTGAAATTCAATTTAAAACTGCTTAATTTTCTTTATATATATATTTCCCTTTTATTATTACTAGAGAACTAGCTGATATCATTTTTTCATAGAAATTTTTAAAAATTGGGAAGTTAAGGGTTTATATTCATTGTTCGATCATTTACTACTTGTTCTACGGTCCGGTACTGATCAAGGGCCCAAGGATTTGGAACCATTACTGTTGCCTGCTGAGCTCACGGTGTTTTCACTCTGTGTAACAAGTTTTACGAGAATTTCAAAATAAATGTCACTTATAGTTCGCATCTTTGATTCTGTCTGTTTGTCAAGCTTCTTCAGTTTTGTCTAATCCTTATTAGTGTGGCATTTTCACTGCCACCGTATTGTATACATACATACATACATACATACATATATATATATATATATATATATATATATATATATATATATATATATATATATGATTCTTTAAATATGGGCTTTAATATTTTATTACAGACATTATTTTAAACTGTTGTACGGCAAACATTAATAAATTTTAAAATATCATCAGTACTCTTAGGCAATTACATTTGTAGCTTTTTTGGAGTGAGAACATTTCTAATTAATGTATAAAACACGAAGATTTTAAAATATGTCCTTGTAAAAATATGGACGTATGAAAGTCTTATAAATGTTTAATGTAATGTTTAAAAACAAACTTCCATATGATTGAAATTATTTTATTTGTTTTTTTACTTATTAAAGTATAATGGGGATATATAATACATAATTTGGTCTTAACTAAATAAAAAGCTGGAAATTCAATGCGTACAAATATGGGAAAGAATGCGAATAAATTAAATTTTTATTTATTATATACAAATTATAATTCTTGAATGTGTTTTTTTTAACTGCATCTCTTTTTTTCCTGACAAGAAAATTGTTTTCATAAATAATTCAAAGGAAAAAGACACATTTAATATTCGAAGTACATTAAAAAATAGAATACAAACAATTATTTCAAATCACTTGTAAAAGAGAGTGCAGTTATCCTGCTTTTCTTACAGTATCTATCTTAACAATATTTTTAATTCAAAATTTATTCGACCAAATATGTGCTCGAGTGAATAAAAAACATATTTAATACATTTAATCTGATTTCATAAATAATAAGCCAATGTAATCAGAACAAAATGCCTGCTTTCATCTAATACTCTTTTCCAGACATAAAACCAGACAGTTATTAAGAAAACTTAGGTTGATTTGGAAAATCTCATTCTTAATAAAAAAAATTTGTCAAAATTTGCTTTCAGTGCAGATGACAGGATTAGATATAACAGAAATAGCCGAATTGATCCGCCAAAATGAGTATGAAGTAAAGCCTTTAGGCATCATCTTAAATCAGTACAGAACAGATTAAAAAATCAATTTTAATTTTTACGACGAAAATAGTTTATATAATTTTAGCTCCGGAATAAAAATTCATAATAAAAAACAAAAATATTTCGTGCTAAATATAACTTTCTGTAATGTAAATACATCTTTTATGTTACCCGGATCTCCATTGATTGTTCATTGGCTTCTGCCCTAACAGAAAATATTTAAATTCATCAATTAATTTTATTCTTAAAAACTCAAGAGTTTTGTAAAATTATTAGTTCGTCAATTTTAATTAGTCAGCTTTTTTCTAATAAATATTAAATTTTATTTAGTTAATTTTTATGTGTAAATTAGAAATTCACATTTTTTTCTGCTATCTCACTCTAACAAATAATTTGCTTCTTTAATCAGAAAATATATTTTTATATAATATCAGGAATATAGCAGCATTGTTTTAGAACAGTTATTGCAAATATTATTTTGTTGTCTTAAGACTCCAGGCAGAAATTTAGTAATCTATTCAATTAGCATCTCAATTGAATTTCCTTTTAGTAGAATAGGTGCTGGAATCCAACTCATTCACTCTTACGGTACTGACTCTGAGCTCAAAATAGCCTCAAATAGCCTCAAACTTCACTAGTGAATTAATTGCAATAATGGAAGTCCTCTCTTTTTTTTTTACATGTCACATTTCCCGGATGATACAACGAAAATTCGTAATTTTCTTTGACCCAAAATCAGCTGTCGAAGAAATTTGCAGTGAAAATACCAATCAGACGAATGCCATTAATATTCTCCTCAGGCAGATTAATAAGCCAAGTATACTTTAATGTATACTTGCCCACGTGGTCATTGGGGGTAGTGAGTTTGAGGACTATTTCGCTAAGAAGGCTCGGGACTTTGAGTAGCCTCCCTCTGGCACCTCGGAAAACGCAATCGTGGTCGCTAAGCGCAAAATTTCTAACTAGAATTTCGTAAAACTAACTATCCCAGAGCCCAGTTGCTCTAGAGGTTTGTCGTCTACAGTAGCATGACTTCACACGGGTCATTTGAAAGGTATGAAAATACCTCCAGTTAACTTCCGATCTTAATCCAACTGCAGAAATTCGCCGCAGACCCAATTAACACCAACCTATATGTTTGATTGCAAGGCCATTCTTGCATCTCTTTTTAAACTTGATGCATTACCACAGGAGATTCTTTACAGTCATCAAGCTCCAGAAATGTCCTTGCTTGTTCTTGGGACTTTCGAACCAATATAGAAATGCACTAATTTCATGGACAAGACAAGAAGATTTACTGTCCTGCTTGAGTATGGTAGCATTGCCGTAGGAGAGCTATTGTAAATATCCTTATGTTTTCTTAACACATGGATAATATCTTCTGGACAAAATATATCTTTGTAGATTTTTATAGTAATTTATTCAATAAGAGTGTATCAATTTATACTTCACCTGTACAGATATAGTACCATTTCCATGTGAGACTTATTGTAAACCTTATTATGTTGTCTTGTTAAAGGAGTGGCATCTTCTCTTGGACAAAATCTTTATTTGCAGATTTGTGATATCATCAATTAGTGTTTCAATGTACTTCTTTTCTATTTGCTTCAGAGAAAACAGTTTACCTACAATGCTAGAGTCTCAGTCCCTGAGGCACACACACAGAGTCGGAGGTATCTTCTGTAAATCTAAGTAGTTACTGACGGTTATCATTGAAACACATGCTTTTATTTTGCATATCAAGAATGATTCCCCTCATCTTGTAAGAAATGAACAAGAGTACCGTTCCTCTTATATTTTGGAAAAGGAATTAGAGCAGAGAAATTTACTTTCACTTCAAGATTTTTAATTTTTTCGAAAAGTTTGAGTCTCAGTAATATTCTGACATTCATTACCAATGCATATATCACAGTGTTTTGTTATGAATTTCAGTCCTTGTTTTCGAAGAAAAGGGAAAAACATTTATTCAGTAAGTGAGTTACTTTCCCCTATGTCAGTACAAGATATACAATAAACAAGATATCCATTGAAATAAAATTTTAAAATCGATAAATGACGCTTTTAAGTAAAACATGAACACAATTTTACAGGTCCAATATGTGCTACTTAAGCTTTTGTTTTCAGTGAGCGTTTTACTTTTTAAAAAACTTGGATTTCTAAATCCACACAAGTAACTGTATTTGCAATCAAAATAATATTTTTCCCCTGTTTACAATAGTTCAATTTTGAATTTTGAAACTGGTATGCTTTTCTTCTCATAGTTTCATTTTTATATTGTCATTGCGCCTCCAACTTTTTCGTAGCCATCTACCGTTCCTACGAGCCTAATCAGGGGCACTCAATTATGCGAATAGTCTCTAAGTTTTCATTAAGTTGTGTTATTTTCTATTTGATTCATGGTTATTAGATTGTACAATTATTCAGGCGTTGCAATATTAAAATTCAATTTTCAGCCTTCAAAAAAGTTTCTCAATTGAAAATAATAATTATGGCGGCAAATGGCTTTATTTTTTATAATTTTAAGGAAAAAGTTAATGAAATACTTTTGTTTACCTATTAAAGGAATAATTTTACATGTCCATTAAATGATTATTTGGATCTCTATCTCCCTAGGATTTCGGAAATTTTAAAAAACTAAATTGGCTTTCATATAGAATAAAATACAAATTTATATATTAATCTTTCTAATCAGAATTCTGAATTAAATCCTTGATTCTTAGCTTATGCAAATAAGCATAAATACCTGCTGAACTGTACTCATTTTCAGTGTCACTATTTAGAGGCATAGTTTGCAATTAAAACTTTTGTAACTCAAATAATTTCTATTTTTTTTTTTCTCCTCCATTGTTCTTATTATTTTATCTAGGTTCTTTTCTATTCTATCATTCTACAGATAAATATGTCCTTTGCAAATAACATTCTTTTTTTTAATAATACCTACTGAATCTACAATTTTGCAATTATCAGCTATTTTTCTATCCAACTCTACAAGTAAAATGCATATACACCTTTTTTACCCTTTAGAAGATAAGTCTATACAAAATACACTTAAAGTTTACACATGAGCAGATATTTACTTTTAAATATTAGAAAAATTAATACATTTAAATGAAAATCATACATTGAATTAACTAGTGTCATTAAACAAAATCTTGTTTAACAACAGTAACAATTTTTAATCTAGATAAATATCCTAAAAATAAACTGTGAGATTGAAATATACTTCTATGGTATTTATTCAGTAATAAAAGTCACAAGAAGTTAATTTAGTATAATCACAGTGTTCTAAGTTGATATAATTCATCAATGCAAAATAAACGTATACAAATAATTAGTAATAGTACACATAATAAATTAGTAATATGCACGATACTCTTTGTTTAAGCCATTGACTGTAAAGTACGAGATATTTCGTAATGTGTGTTGCAATTTTAGATTGTGATCAACCCTCTGAGTGGATGACCTGCTAATTGAATTTCACTTCGAAAGCGGTCTACTTTTTCAAAGCTAGTGGTAGCGAAAATGTTTCGGATGAATTTCGCGAACTGCTTCGAAAGCGCACCGCAGTTTTATGCCTTCCCCCCTTAAAACTGCGGGAGGTCCTCAAATGGTTTTGCAGGGGATGATTTTATTGCTTTTCGGTTTCTGTGTTGTTCGAAAGGGGAGGATTCTCATTCACAGCTGTGGCCTAGGGCGAGGATTGTGAAATGGACATTTTCTCCACTTCACGGCCAACAGATACTTCTCCCAATTTATTGCAAATATATCTTTCATATCTTTGGAAAAATTGCTCAATTTCTGATCTAAAAACCAATTAGGTTTTAAGAAATTTTAATTTTCTGAGTTTTGATTTTAAATTCGGTTTCATTTTAAAGCATTTTTGAAGTCCTAGATGGAATTAATTAAAAATATTTTTTTAACACCATCCACATTACTTCGTGTGAAATGTCTATTAACTGCAATTTTAATTTCTAAAATCCTTTCTGTTTGCTTATGTTTTTAAGTTTTTGAGTTTTCTCACATTTACTTAATTAAGATTGATTTAAAGACCAATTTATTTTTTGACACATAGTTTATATAATTTAAAAGCTCTTTACTTTGTTTTCATTATTTTTTTTTTTTTTTCCCTTTTGAAAAATGCCATGACCAAAATGTACGAACGCTACTGTGATAAATAATACTTGAAAGGGATGGAATATGACTGAAAATGGTAAATCTAAAATCCAGCTTTCAGGTGATATTACAATTAGTCTACAGAATGCAAATGTTGCAAAATGAACTAAATATTTCCCTGACGTACCACAAACTACATTATAATAAATATATTGTAGTACTACATTACAGTATTTTAAAGTCATGAAACAAAAACTTAAACTTGCTTACCTGCCACGATGGGGAACTGAGAAAAAAAATTATTATTTACAATCTTGGTGATTTCTGGATTACGTATGTATCACTACTATTTTCTGTATAAATATTTTGCATTTAAAACTCTTGAGAATATATAAGGTTCTGACAAAACGGAATATTTGATAAAATTAACAATTGTTATCAATATTATGTCGAAGAAAATTTTGAATTAGAAAAGATATTTTCAATCATATTTATTTCAAGTAGAATTTTCATGTAGAACATAAGTTGGATAGTAACATATTAAAAAATTAAAGCTTTACAGGCATTGGAATTTTTTTTTATGCCTTTACAAATTTTAAATGTGTTTGTCTCAGATTTTTAATTTTGAAGATGAGAGTGTATTCTAATCCCTTAGGCGTTTTTCCTGTTCAAGATAGAGTCGTGAAATATCTTGTAAATATTCCCTAACATATTTTCTAGTAATTTGCTTCTAAAATCTAAGTATTTCTTTTCCCTTAATTTCTTATACAAATATTTTATCCAAGTTTTTGATGTTTCACGACTAAATCGTAAATATAAGAAGCTACAGTCAAATATCACGAGTGCAGACGGCGCTCGCTGATATTTGAGTGAGAAAATTATTACAGCAGCATAAAATGCGACCTCGTCTGAATTATATCTAATGTGTGCATATTTGGAACTGTTTAGCGTACTCGAATTAACTCAAGTGCACACGTCAAGGGTTTATATTGCATTCTGAGTCAACACGGGGGCTACTGACGAGTGACTACGTAATTTTGAAACGCGGTTAAGTGACGAGGACGATACCTGAGCTGATAACTCCCCTTCCAAACTTCTAAATCACCACAACGTAAGGACTTTTGACCTCGACGTGTTTAACGTGCATCAGCTCCTCTTCAACGCTAGACTTTTGTGGTACCAGGGCTCGAACACTGGACACGAGTTCATAACCTTGATCATCAGGCTACCGTGGCCGCAAAAGAAAATAGCAAGTTTGAAAGAAATGTAATGGAGAAGTATATTTGAAGAAATAACTTCAAAACGTAACGAAAAACCAAAATATGAAAATTTATTTTAGGAATAATAGTGAATATAACTTCGTACACCTAAAACCACTTTATGCAGTGTATTTTGAAAGTGAACGTTTCCCCTTTTATAGAAACTTACAATAATTATGTCAAATTCCTTTCATTTTGCTCTAAGGGGATGCCCGAAACAATGTAATTTTTTTGATACACAAAATTACTTATGGTTGAGAATCTAATACAATTCCCTACAAAATGAATGAAAACCCTTTTCTATCATATTGTGTTTGAATAGGAGATGGTTAGTTAATAAGAACATTTAAAATGTGTCGGCAATCTATGGACCTGTGGCACGTGGTACAATTCTTAGTGGCACTCAGCACTACTCTACAAATTTGTCAATTCTTGAGTAGATGGAAGTCGATAATAGAACTTATTTGAGAAACATCTTCTGAGTTATGGACATTTATGGAACTACAAAATAGTCTGAAAGATAATTCTAAGGATAAATTTACAGCTATTTTGTAAATAATTTAATGCGATTGCTAGGGGATTTAATTGTTGAAAAAAGAAAATTGCATGTACTCTGCTTTCCACTTATGATTCGGCATATCAAAGTAAAAAATCTTTCCTTATATGAAAAATATTTCCGCAAAGAAATTGTTTAACAACTGAATGCTAAGAATCGTGTCACGCATTATACCCGTGGTTTTGCGATATGAAAGAAGAGTGGTGAAAGAGTTATTTCGCATTACAATTTTTATTTAACTGTAATGAAGGGAATAATTTATGTTTCACTTTGTCTATTTCTTATTTAAATAAATATGTTGGAAACATACATTTTTATTTTTTTTTATCTTTGTTGACGAAATAGTAACATTTTATATTGTTTATTTTTAAGTTAATAAATGTATTTTATTGATCCATAATTAATATAAAATAAAACTGTAAATCTAAATTATTTACCTTTATTCTTTAAATCTGCAAATATTACCATAAGAATCGAAGGATTTCAAAAATTTCCTACTATGTGGCACGCTGAATGATACTGACAGATTGGTTTGGCACGTCTTAGCTACACAGTTGCAGCCCCTGATTTAAAATGTTGGGCAAGATAACCATTATATTTTTAAAATTTTATAAATATACAAAAGGAGAGTATTTTTGCAATACATGTTTTAAAAGGAGTAAAGTTTACGAGAACGAAATATAAAATTGCGTTAAAATTATTGGTACTTTATCAACCGTACTTCTTTTATATATATATTAGAAGTACGGTCGATAGAGTACCATAGTTGCTGCCAACTCGAGACAATGAATTGGAAATTATGTTCACAATTCATAGTTAATGAAATATATAAAATTTTACATGACTTATTTTTGTATTTGTTATTTTTATATTCCTTACTGAGAGAAAGAGAGAGAGAGAGAGAGAAAGCAACAAATGGGAGTTCATTACCTGCCCAAACTGCAGAGGCCTGGTTGTTTACTCCACAAGCTCCTACCTTATGCTTACTCTGCCCTACTAAGTAAAAATGCCGTCTTCTGCTCGTCAAGATTATGGAATTGCAGATATTGTTTTCCATATATTTTAAATATTAGTTTTCTAACTTCTACATCAGCCTTTTAATAGTCTACACTCCTGTAAAGAAGTCTGAATTCAAAACTATAAAAACTTATTATTCCCAACGATGTCATTTATACCTTTATTTTTTATAATCTATGAATGCGTTAAACTATTAATTTGTTATCGCGACTATTTAATATTAAATGCGAAAAAAACGAATAAGTTTCAAACTGAAACTTAAATTGAATTTTTCAAAAATTGTCATCGATATTCTCATAACTTTTACATATTGTCATTTTAGCATATCACACATCTATCTTCTATGCAAAAATCTATTATAAGTTCATCAAATGTTTTAGCATATTTTTACTCATAACATGCAGTTTTCAACCACATTGTGAGGCCGCGGTAGCCTAATGGTCAAAGTAACGGACTCGTAGCTGGCGTGTCATGAGTTCGACCCCAGCACCACTGAAGATCCGGCGTGTAAAGAAGCGATGCTCAAGTGTCATCCTCGTCACTTGACCATGGTTTAAAATTACGAGGTCCGTCGCCAAGTGAGTGAATATTAACGTCGCACTGTTCATCTACAAGTGGGCTTTTAGTGATGTACCTCGTAATTTAGAAGCATGGTCAAATGACGAGGGCAACACCTGAGCTGGCACCCTCCTCTCCTAACTACCACACCACCCCTACGAAAGAACATTTCAGCTCTCGATAGATTTAACGTACATCGCTGCCCTACACGGCGGGTCTTTTGTTGCACTGGGCTCGAACTCGAGACATGCCAACCATGATTCGAAACCTTGACCAACTGGTACCCCGGCCACAGGTCCGTCACCAAACGCCCTCAAGTAGTTGAGTAGAGAAGAGAGAGAGTGCGACTTTAATATCCCCTCACTTAATTAAATTATATGAAATTTAAGGAATACTTGAAGAAATATTAGAAGTCGCGCGAATATATATATATATATATATATATATATATTAAAAAATTAATCTAATGACAATTTTAAATATCCAAATAATTATTAGTATTCATGGTAAATATATATGTTTTTCAACTGAGTACGTGAGACACGTATAAATATCTTTTTCGAAATTCCAATGTAGAATTTCAGTGAAGCTAATACAAAATTCCTAGTTTTGCATGGTTAAGATTATAAAAATGTCCAAATTTTTTAATAACCTTTTCTTCAGTCAACCTCTAATGGAACATGAATGATGAGGTATAATGCATAAATATATATTTTTGTAACTTTTTTGAATTTAAAAAGGATCTTTATATATATTTATATGCGCAAATGTTAACTGTAAATTTGTCCAGATGCTTTTAAATACTCTTTATTTGAAGATTCAAGTTCAAAAATATAAGTTTGTAGTTAAAGTTCTCTTTGAATGAAATTATTGTTCAGACATTCAAAATTCAAATATAATTTGTTATCTGAACAATACAAAACAAGGTTCTATGTAAGATGCCCTGAATACCTGGCTTTAAAATTATGAAAAACTAAAAGATTTAAATAGGGTTTTTTTTAACAAAGCATAAAAATTTTTTGCAAATAATGTAATACAGAAGCTTAAAAATTATTCATGTTTAGAAGTGTCCGAAATTTTATAAGATTTTAAATTTTGAACCTTTTTTTTTATTTTTTTGACACATAGCAAAATAATCATTTTTAAAAAAAATCCCTGAAAGTATTGATTAAAATAAGAAAAATGTAACAGTAAATTATCCTCAATGTTTTAATATATAATTTGAATTTAAATACTACAGATATTTTTTAAAAACTTAGACATACATTATAAAAACTTAATTCCATTTGAGAATTTAAGGTAAAGAAAAAAAAATGAGAATTCTCAACTTGTTGACTTGCAATTATTTCCGTACACTTTAGGGTTTAAAGAAATTCTTCCCAGTTTTTTACGATTGCTGCAGGGAAAGAACCGGTCTCCCCGTGAGCCATAAAACTTCCCCACAATGCCTCTTGTGTTTCCCCGACCGTCTCTAATTATCTTTCAAGATACTAAACCTTTAAAGGGGGAAAATAATTCGGAAAAACACGACTTTACCGTTTTTGAACACATTACTTGAGGAGGAAAAAATCAGTTTGGTTCATTTTTGTAGAGTCCCCGGCCTTACAAAAAATTCAGTGTGGTTCGTTTTCGAAGCCTCTCTAGTAGGACAGAAAAATCCGTGCTGTCCGTTTGGAGGGTTAAATATGATCCATTTGAGTTAGGAATTATTAAAAAGGATGAATAAAAATTTATATAATACAAAAAACAGATAATTACCAATTTGTATGACAAAAATTATAACTTAGAGGATTAGATTATAACGTAATATATATATATATATATATATATATATATATATATATATATATATATATATATATATATACTATATGGATGCATTCCAAAAATTAGAAGAATATTTTTTTTTCTTGTTGCTGTATATGAGGAGTTTTAAAGCAAGTATCTACAGAAGAACTGAATTGTTGGGACACACTGAAAGAAAATGTCAAGTCCCCTTACATTGTTTTGCATTGTACACACATTCGAAAAAGTTTTGTAGACTTCCTTTTTTTGTGGGAGAAAAATGTTCTAAGTAATGCATATCAGTAGTATTTGTATTATAGTTGGTGCGTTGTCATTCAGAAGATACCAGTTGACACTCAAAACAGATATCGCTTACGACGAAACTATTCTCTCAAACGACGTCTTAGAGAAGTGTGTACCCTCAGCGATTTGTTCAAGTGTTTGGCGAAGATATTTTCGAATACACCAGACACCATCAGATAACATCTACGTCTGCGGTTCGGTCACATGACATGGACTAAACCAACCGGGCTAGGTGAGGGAGGGTTTGGCTAATCTATTTCAAATGGTTTAACTTTAGGTACTTGCTTTCGTCGTCAACAATGGTCACAGTCCCCGAAATTTTCTATCGCACTGCGTAGACCATGTATGCACTCTGCAGGAAAATGTCGAAATTAGTTAGAGACATTTTCTTGTGCCAATCGATGGCTCCTGAAGGTCTGCTTCTTATTAGTCAATTTTTATATTGTTTTACAACTCCTTATAAATGCCATCGCCTCATAAGTTTTTCCCAATGTGGATCATTGCACGTCTGTATGAAAATCTGACATAATATTACACATATGCCTGTTACCAGAGGAAAATATGTTACAAGCTTTTAAAATAAAATCAATTAAAAGAAAACCTTTGTATATATGAAAGAAACTCACTAGTAGATATCTCGTAAATGACATTCAATAAAGGAATCTTATTCTGTGATTCTATCTACGAGTTATCTTGCAGTGTGATTTTCAATAAAAATTACCGTAAATGGCCTTAGAACATCATAAGAGTTACTCTCTTCTATTATATTTTGTAACATGTCATGTATTATTTCAAATAAAATATTTTAACCCAGTACAAGATGCTTTAAATTTACCTGTCAGCCAATGCGTTAAATAATAAGTGATACCTCGAGAATTTTATATACATTGACAGTATTCGGGAAGGGATTAACTTAATTTTCTAATTCAATGTAATCATCTCAATCAGAATCAAAGTACTACATATTTTGCAGAAATCAAAATAATCACAGTGTTCAGAATTGATTTAATTTCCTAATTATATATATATATATATATATATATATATATATATATATATATATATATATATATATATATATGTGTGTGTGTGTGTGTGTGTGTGTGTGTGTGTGTGTGTGTGTGTGTGTGTGTGTGTGTGTGTGTGTGTGTGTGTGTGTGTGTGTGTGTGTGTGTGTGTGTGTGTGTGTGTGTGTGTGTGTGTGTGTGTGTGTGTGTGTGTGTGTGTGTGTGTGTGTGTGTGTGTGTGTGTGTGTGTGTGTGTGTGTGTGTGTGTGTGTGTGTAGTGATGGTAAAGTTTTGGTATTGGTTTAAACATGAGTTCATGGAACATCTTATCAATAGAGAGATGAGGAAAAAAGGACTTTCGCTTTTATACCTGCAATGAAGATCGCGTGACTCCTTTGTAATAATAGCTGAGATTGGATAAAACAAGCGTGAGAGAGATTTTCTGATGTAATATTACTATTTGATTACAATTAAGATTACGGTGTTAGTTTTGAACCTAAGAATGAAAAGCTTATTTAATGATTATTAAAAAAAAGTTAATTATAAAAAAGGATGCTAGAGGTAATTATTACATATATTTATATATAGAGATAGATAGATAGATAGATGGATACAGCAGGATTCAAGATTCTACTTACCTCCAATTGGAAAAAAATCTAATCAACAATTAAATCAAATTATAATTGTATGTAGATTTAATGTGTTTGTTTCCGAACACCTCGCGTGGATACCCATTTTTGCACAATGTCCATACTACAGAATGATTTCATTGTTTATACTGTGCTAGGCTTACAATCATCATTAACTGCTTGTTTACATTCCTTGTTATAATTTTAATCATTTCGTTATCGTTGAGAACATTTTATAAGTAATTTTATGAAAATAATAAATGTAATATTTTTCTTTCTGAACTTAAAAATTTGATCAAGTTTACTTTTTCCATTAAGAAAATATCCAACAAATAGAATCCAATTTACTATTCAAAGACTATAACTTTTTTTAACAGAAATGGACTTGAGGCCTTTTGAGCTTTGTAAGCTCTCTCTCTCACTCTCTCTTTCTCTTGCGTGAATTGTGCTGTGGTTTGAATTATTAGTGGAAGCAGAATGATTTCAAATTGTGCAGACAGAAAAATGCCTTCGATTAAAAAAGTATATTTTTTTCTATAATAGCATTATTAATTTTTATCTTGAAAGATTAAATTTTAATGCATAATTTTAAAAATCCTACTCATAACAAGTAAATAAAACTCTAGATTATTGTTTTATATCTAATACAATTAATTAGAGCATACCGCGTGTCAGAAAACTACCTAATACTACATTGCTTCATACAAATGTTTCGAAATACACTGGTGTGCAAAAATTAAGGACGAAGTCGAAAAATTAGCATATCAGCTGAACGAAGAGGCAGAGCGGACAGAAAGACCAATCAGGAGATTAAGTAAGGTGATGTACGGTAGCACATGCGCAGATATGCAGGTAGACGTGGTGGGGGAGTGTCTGAGTAGTATAAAGCATGTTGTCGGTGTAAGATCAGTATTTCTGGCAAAGAGATTGCACGCCGTATAGCAGTTAAAATCACACCGAGTTGCTGCCTCAGCGAGAAATGGCGAATAATCAATCTGTTAGACGACATCTGGATGCTGTTACCCGAGGTCGAATCGTTGGGAAGTTGGAGGAAGGCCGCAGTGTGACAAGTGTGGCTGCAGAGTTCGGAATTGCTCACAGCATCGTTTCACGACTTTGGAGACAATTTCAAACTACAGGAACAGCTATCCGGAGGTTCAGTAGTGGTCGTCCACAAGGAACCACACCCGCAGATGACCGTTACATTGTCTTACAGGCCATAAGAAACTGGCGGCAGACAGCGGGAGTAATCGCTAGACACACGACACAGGCGATTGGACGACCGATATCACGTTTTACCGTGGTCAGAAGACTGCACGATGATGGTCTGTTTGCACGACGCCCTGTACTGTGTGTACCTTTAACGCCTGCCCATCGGAGAAGACGTTCTCTGTGGTGCCGGGAACACCGGAATTGGAGAGACAATTCATGGGGACGAGTACTCTTTACAGATGAGAGCAGATTCAGTTTGAGTAGCGATTCTCATCGCATACTCATCTGGAGAGAGCGGGGATGCCGCAATCATCCCTCGAACATCATTGAAAGGGACAGGTATGGAGGTCGCGGTGTTCTCGTTTGGGGAGGCATCATGCTTGGTAGTCGTACAGACCTTCACATCTTCGACGCATGTTCAGTTAACGGGACCCGTTATTGTAACGAGATTCTTCTTCCATATGTGCGTCTTTTTAGAGGCGCTATGGGTCTGCAGTTCCTTTTCATGGACGACAATGCACCATGTCATCGCACAGTAGCTGCCGAACAGCTCTTAGAGAGTGAGGATATTGAACGTATGGATTGGCCGGCACGATCTCCGGATCTCAATCCCATCGAGCATGTATGGGATTTTCTTTGCAGACGCTTGGCAGCTCGTACCTTACCACCAGTAACGATTCGGGAGCTTGGATTGGCGCTGCAAGACGAATGGGCAGCAATGCCTCAACAACTCATTGACACCTTCATTATCAGCATGGGCAGACGCTGTGAAACCTGCCTAGCAGTCAGGGGAGATCATATCCCCTACTAAAGACGGGATGTTTCTTGCTGGACACCTATCACAGGGATGTTTCGGCCTTCAGTCGCATTGCGCTCCATGCTACTTTTTCAATCAAGCTTCTTTTTATCATTCTGATTTATCTTTTAGTAAGTGTTGCTTACATATTACACATGTCCTTACGTATTGGGGATCTTACGGTATTAAATGTGTTGATTTGGAAAGCTTTTGTACAAAGTTATATTGAAAAAACCGTCTCGTCCTTAATTTTTGCACACCAGTGTATTTTTGTTTTCATTTTTGATGTGCTATATGATAAGTGGATGGATAATTGATTTTTTTGTGATTAATAATTTAACAGGGATATCTCTAACTATCCACCATTTAGCATTACCTTTTTGCTTAATGTTCTTTTCATCAGAAATCCACATAAGAAAAATTTCGGTATGTTACTGTGCACTTACTTTTGGTCACAGTGCTTTATATATATAACACATATTTTTAAAAGCATTATATGCTTGTTTAATTTTTATATATATATCTTTTGCATTGTAAAAACATTACTCATCATTTGCTGAAAAATATTTTTGCAAAAGATTGATTAGAATTTTCTTAAGGCTTAAATAATTGAGTTTCTTAAAATTACAGAAACCCTTTTAAGCCAATGATGAGTCAATAGCTTATAGGGCAAAATTTTATTAATATTGGAAGTTTAGGATATCTTTAAGATGAGAAATCAGGTATATTTAAGAAAGCAGATACCCTACTAGTATCTTTTGATTCATTATTAATGGATATCAATACTGTGAATTCTTTGAGATGTTTGCCAGCAGTGACAATATAAAATTCATAAAGCCTTAAATCATATATATTTAACGAAACATACTATAATATTTCCCCTCCCTCTTGATCCAGTTTCTACACAATACAGCTTAATTAGAACATTGCTGAATTAACGCTGAATATTGAATGATTTTCATGTAATGGTCTTCCAAAATTCTCAAAGGTCTGTTTATTCAGCTTTCAAAATAAAGCTGCGTGAGTATTAACATGAAATGAAAATTACTTTAATTGTGTTCCTCAGATGCTGGCTCTTCTAAATTCGAGGAATAATTTGGGTTTTAAATAAAAAATTGCTTTTTTTAATAATTTATTGATTAATCTGTAATCAATAAATTTTATTGTATGATTTTTTTTCAAAATAAGTTAGAAGAAAATTGTAAAAAAAAGAAAAGAAACGGAGGAAAGGACAAATTTCACTTGAGCTAGACGATAGACGATTTATAATTTAGAGTTACTTCAATAGTTGTTTCTTATAGAGAAAAATAAAAATAATTACATTGTTAACGTTTCGTAAAAGGGAACAGTTCTAACGAGATGGCATTTTATAACAATTATGTCTATACCAACACATAGAACAGTAAGTCTAATGATATGAAAGAAAATCTTAGTTTTTGTAAGACGAGAGCAAAATTACAAAATCTTTCATTTTCTTTTTATTTTCACTTTTTTTTTCTTTTTTTCCTTTCCTTTCTTTCTTTCTTTTTTTTTTTTTTTTTTTGAATATCAAATACTTATGATGCCAAATTTCAAACTTAACGAGAAGCAAAAGACTATATTTCACATTTTATTAAAGTTTAAATCTTTATTTGTAAGATATTTGAGTACATTTAAAATACTAACGTCTATCACACACACAAATGATATACCATAAATTTTGATAAAGGTAATTTCAATATCTCAAAAACAATTGGAGAAATGAAGGGGAATATTTCTTCATTAACATAAACAACAATAAATGTGTCACTCGGATCGAGAGTTATCAATATTTTCTTCTATTAGAATCATTCTCTTTCTGAACAGATCATTTATATTATGAATTTCTTATCTTTTTCATTTACGAGTCTAATCAAATTTGTAACGATGTACTCATTATCGTAAAAAACGACACATCTTGCCCTTGTGAGTTTTTATGAAGGTAAATGTATCAATAATTTTTTTCGAACACGGCATCGTTTTGATCAGAGTCATATTTATTTATTTGATATGATTCAACAGATAAGTGTTATAAGTCACAAAAAGTTGGATCATACTTTCTTATTTGAACAAGGTTTTTTTGCTTCCACAGGAAAATTGTTTAATATACAATAGTAACAAATAAATTAGGGGAGCAAGCAAAAAATAAGACACCGTTGCATGACATTAAATGGATTGCATGGATTGCCTTAACAATAATTGCATGCAGATTAAATGGAAAATACAGGTGTAACAAAATGCAATGCAAAAATAAGAAGCAAAAAAAGGATTTTATGAGGACTTTAATTCTTCGGGATGGTAGAAAGAATGTGAAATGATGTGTTTCAGGGCAACAATTTAAATTGCATTAAAATGACAAAAAAAACTGATTGCTTACAATTGATATATGATGTTCAATATAGTGTATGGTCTCCTCGAACTGCTTAGATTGTACCACATCTGCTTAGCATGGGTGCGATAAGGTTATTGATGATACCTGGGAGAAAACTGTTCCACTCTTCAAAGAGTGCAATCTACAGGTCGTGGACTGTAAGCGAAGGCAATGATCTCACTGAATGCATCATCCAAATGCGTCCCAAGTATACGGGATAAGATTTAAGTTAGAAGAACATGTTGGCTACTCCACAAACACTGTATTTTTTCGACTTCAAGAAAGTTCTTTTCAAGATGAGCTGTATGATTTCTAGCATAAAACGGTATTAAAACAAGTATATAACATAAAAAAAAACCTTTTTTAAGTTAACTCCTACTTAGATGAACAAAAAAATATTTTATATTTTAGCTACTTTTTATTAAATAGTTACAAGAAATCTAAATATGTATATACATATGACAGAATCGCAACATTAAGTGGTAATTAATTTTTATTATTTTTTATTAATTATCATTAAAGTATCGTATTGTCATCCAAAACAATAGTGAATAGAAAATTGCAGCTCAAACAAGCACTTTATCATGTGAGAAAAAACATTTTCATGTTTTGACCCAAGTCACCAAAAATGATGCCAGCGTAACTGCATTTGTAATTCTTTGAAAAATTAGTTTTAATCAATTAATCTTTATTAATTATAATTAAATTACTGTATTATCATCCAAAATAATAATGTATATAAAATTTCAGCTCAATTGAGCACTTTAAAATGTATTTTATTAACAATTGAAAATTTCACGAAGATAAATAAATAAATAAATATATAGAGTGTGAGCTAATGGTAGGAATTGGAGAAAAATGATATATTTTACATACCTTTGAGTCATCACATTACCATTCTGAATGATATACAGATCGGTACATCCACCTATACTGATACCGACTCATGCTATCAAACAACCTAGCTTATAAAAAGATCTTTCCTGAACGCGAATATTGAGTTATATCGAATGACATTACTCGCCTTACCAAAATACGAGCTTGCGTCACACTCTAAATTGAATCCGGACTCATCCGTAAACAACACTTGACTCCAATCACTTTACATCTAATATCGATGTTCAGCAGACCAATTTCTCCGGGTCCCACGGTGTCCTGCAGTCAACGAATACATGTCATTGACCTACAGGCAAACGGACCACCAACAAGAAGTCTTCTTTGGATTGTATGGCTTGAGACCCTTCATCTTGCTGCCAAAGGAAACCGTCTCTGAATCTGTGTCGCATTTGCTGTTTTGTATCTGTGAGCTGTTAAAAGAATATATCTGTCGTATTTGTTGTGGTAGTCCGTGAACGAACTTGCCCTGGCCGTCGTCGTATATTCCCTTTTTCTTATAATCGATTTCAGTCTTGCAAGGACACTTATTGTCACTCACACTGCATCCTCTATAGTTCTTTTTGTTTGCCCAGAATCCAGTCTCCCGATAATTCTCAATCCATTGTTTGCAGTAGAGTAGATCCCATTTTTGTGACATTATCTAGTCCCCCTTTTCTCAAAAGAACAATCTAAAGCAGGGATGTCCAACACCTGTCCCAACAGTACGTAAGTTGTGGCCCACCGTCTCTCTTTTATTAATTTTTAAATATCAAATTTTTAAAATTTTTTCATTTTGAAATTTATTTGAGGGGAAATATATATATATATATATATATATATATATATATATATATATATATATATATATAATCCAAAATAATATATAAATCCAAAATAAAAAATCCAATCTATAAATATATACATATATATATATATATATATATATATATATATATATATATACAAATATATAAACGAAAATATAAAAATAAACAGATAGTTATAAACCTAAGATAACTATAATTAAGAAGAAGGCATTGTAGTATAATGACAAACTCCTGGCCTTAGGAACCATGATTGCAGGTTTAAACATGTTTTGGGGCCAGCCATCCTTTACCTGTAACTTGTCATACTATGTACCAAGAGGAAAGGAAATAATTATATATGAGGAATTTAAATTTTAAAAAATCATTAAACTAATAACATATGTACAAAAACATATATATATAACCTACTTTTATTCACAGTGTAGACGTAGGTTGGGAGTGCATCAACTAGTATTGTGTTCCCGCCATATATATATGTATATATATATATATATATATATATATATATATATATATATATATATATATATATATATATATATGTGTGTGTGTGTGTGTGTATCTGTATCTACAATGTATTTCCCTGCTATCTTTTCTTGTTTTAAAATAAATCCTTTTTGATAATAGAAATGTCCTTCAGATTAAAATAGATTTATATTTTATCAAACAGATATATTTGATGATTTTACTATAATAAATTGCTTTTTTAATAAATTTCGACTTGCATTATGCATATCCTTTACTATGGATGGCACATGATTCTCTGTGTGTGCGACTTTCGTTTCTCCTCCTCTTTTTCTGTTAAGAATGCTCAAAAAGTAAGAGGCAATCAGAGATGTTTTTAAAGTTTAAAGAATATTCAGGATAGTTAAGATAAAGGACAATGTACATTTAATCGTTTGCGAATGACAGCACTATCAAATTTCATCAATGAGTAACGAAAGATCAATTCAATAGGAACACCGTAATTTTCAAGAAAATGGCAACACACACATACTGTAATATTTTAAATATTATTTGATCATTGCATTATTATATTATATAAACATTATTATATTATCTATGTCTGTATACATGAAAAATAATGAAAACAATAATAATAATTCACTCTGATTTTAAATGTTCACTCCAATAAATGTTTTTTTTTGGTTTCCAAATATGATATAAAGGTACATACTTTTATGGGCGGTCCGCAAGGTTATTTGGGTTGGACACCCCTGATCTACAGGTTGAATTTCACCATAGAGACAACGAAAAACCAATAGCTTCTACGAAATCACGATTTCTGCAAGTGTCCTTTTTCTAATGTTTGATCCTATGTACGTCGATATACATAAGAAGTTTTTTTCTCTGTATTCTGCTACACGTTATACCAATGATACTCAATCTACGGGCCGCATGTGGCCCGCCAGCCTTTTCTGAGTGGCCCGATCATGGCCTATTGCTCTAAGGAATTCAATTATTGGAGCACAAGGTACTAAACATTTCGCAAGAAATTCTATCAATCAAGCTATCAAATCTATCAGATTTGCTATCAATTTGTTTTATTAATAGTAGAATGTAAGTATAAGAAGATTGGTCATAGATGAAAGGAAATAGAGTGTATCTCATAACTTTGTAAAAAATCATAAAAATAACTATTTTTGCGTGTGTGTTTGATAGAAAAATTAATATAGTATTAAAATAAAAGCCAAAAATGTGAGTTTTAATAGTTTGATCAATTTTATTTGTCAATGTTGCTTTGGACTTAAAGTTTCTTTTCCCCGTAATCTACATGTTGCGTCCCGCATGAAATTACAGTTATGTGTATGCGGCACGCGCGAAATGCCTGCCAAGTGTATGCGGCCTGCTAGAAATACCTATCATGTGTTCGCGGCCCGGCGGGAAAAAAGGTTGAGTAACGATGCTTTAGACCATAGGTTCTCAACGTGTGCGATAAAGCCCACTTGAGGGCGTTTGAGGCATTCAGAAGTGCAGTAAAAGACGCAGAGAAAATTAGGGGGCGTTGAGATGGCACAGATGCACTCCGGTAGATTAACCAAATACAGTCTAAAAAAGACAGGAAACATATACAATGCTATGAATATATACCAACAAAAGTAAACTTTAATATTGGTTACCTTATGTTGATTATATGTATTTAAATCATTTCTATCACATGTACGAAAATTCCAATATTTTGTTAGCTCGAGAAGTGGATGGAAAATGTAAAGATTACATTACATTTAGACCTACATTAAATTAAATGATACAGTAAATTTTAATTTCTATATTATACTTTGTCTAGTAGCAAGTAGCAGTTTTAAAAATGCTTCATCCACTGCATTTCAATACGTATATTATCCAAGAAACATAATTATAAACATGTTAACCAGGAATTAACGTTTGATTCTTTATAGGTTGAAACTGTCATTTTTTTTTTTATTTTGAAAGCAATAATTTATTGTGAATTACTTCATATCATCAAAACCATCTTTTAAAAAATAACATATATATTTATAATATATATATATATATATATATATATATATATATATATATATATAAACTAATAGTTTTTTTTATTCCACTTTTTTTTAAGTAAAGAAGAAATTCAATAGCGTTTCAATTCCAACAATGTCCTATCTAAAACCAAAATATGTAATATTACATATTTAAGTATATTTGTGACAATAGCTATACATTTCAGATTCACAAATAAAATAAAATTAGGGGCTTTAGAAAAAAAATAATTAAAAAAATATGTTATATTATTAATAGAACATTATTTTAAAATTAATTCTAGTTTTTTCACCATGTATTGTGTACGCTTTTATTTCTCTTGATTGGGAGGGGGCGTTATCAAAATATTCACTAGAAAAGGGAGCGCAAGTTCAAAAAAAGGCTGGGAACCTATGTTTAAGTATTGGTGTTTTGTTTTTTTTAGTTATCAGAAGAAATAATAGTGTAAATCTGTTAACTCCACGTGGCCCCCTAATTTTTGTGAGAGTGTACATTGAAACACATTAATAAAGATTTTTTTAAATGCAATCATTCACTGATTGTGAGAAAAAGAGTCTTACAAGGAAAGTATACTTCTTGATATAACCGAGGTTTATTGCAACAAACTATTTCAATACGGTTGCCACTTGGTGACTAACTTAATAGAACAAAAAGCGTACACACAGCAAGGATTACTCGCTTATTTTCTTTCCAAACCAGCGCGCTCTGCCTGTAAATAATTCTACTCAACTTAAAAACGATACGCGTTAGTAAAGCATTCGCTCTATTTTTGTGAACAATGCTATTAATTTTTTAACTTTAACTTTTCATACATTATATATATATATATATATATATATATATATATATGTTAAGTATTGGCCGAGTGGTATATTTTTGTCGAGTGTGAGCAGGTTTTCATTAAACGCATCTTCAGTGAACTGATATCTTCTTCATTGTGGCGCACACATCAAAGCTTAGGACAAAATTATAGTACATTTTCACATTGACGAGACAAACAAATAAATGATGATATTAACGCACAGTGGACAAGAGACAAGCAGAAGGGACATCTTGACAGACACAACACAAAAACGCTAAGAAACAGCTATATTCAATGTTACATTATGACGGCAAAAAAAAGGAAGAGCGACGAACGCCATTACACAAGATGTTTTTGTTCCTTACTAACACTGCAAGTTCGTGATGATTACGTAATCATAGCTCTAATTGGATAAAATGTGCGGGACAGGAATTTCTGATGTAATAATATTCATCGATTACGATTAAAATCAGGGTGTTAGTTTTGAACCAAATAATCAAAAGATTATTTCAATATTGTTAAAAGAGTTAATTAAAATTATGCTAGAGGGAATTATTATATACAGTGGTGGCAAAAAGTCCTGAACACGCTCATTTTTTAGCGTAATTTTTGTGTTTGACTTCATTTTTGGCTGTGAAATTATCGCACTATCTTAAATATTGTTATTGGTTTTAATGTATTTTTTTATGCTGATTTCAAATCTATTACTTGTTTCTTAATGACTAAAATATTTTTTGTTGTAAAGCTGCCTGAACACAATAATGGGAAATATGTGCAGATAAATAATATAAAGGCAATTAATTTAATATAACGGCAAATCCCTTTAGAAGACGTAACATTATTGCATTATTTGTTATCAGAGATTTTTGAGGAAATTATAACAAAAATAAATAATATTATAATTTAAAATGGCTTTTGGTGGTTCTTTGCCTCAAATTAATCTTGGTGTTCAAGGTGTGGCCCAGGGAGGTCATCACATATATCACCAAGCAATCATAAATAGAGAGAAGGCTCTACGATCAACTCTTCCAGAAGTCTTCGGGAAAAAATGCTGAAAGGATCTTTGGAATAAATTTCTAGACAGTTAAGAACAGAGTGCATTCGAGATCAGAAACTGCTGATGCATTCATTGTTTGCTATAAAAGAGGGTAGATACTTTATATGACTTAGTTCCTGTCTGTGGAACTATTCTGAAGAATCATTTCTGGAACGTTGTAAAGCGTGTATATACCGAGTGCATTTTGCAATATTGTAAATAATATGTTACAGTATTTATTTTTGTATGTACGCAGATTTGCTTTCGCGTATATAATCACCAGTTCCTCTTTGTTCAATAATAAATGTGTTATTATTTAAACAATTATAGTCGTCGATTGCTTTTTCCCCTCGCAAATTTTCAATATGTTAACTATATAAGTTAATTTTTATTCCTATTTTAAGACATTTGTAAAAAAGTATATAAAGGGGCATTTAACCCTTTAACTAATGATTAAAAGTTACGCAATTCGCTCCTCAATGCCACCGTTTCGCATATAGACGCGCATATGCGGTGTATTTTGAGGGAATGGAAAGGCAGAAATAAGCAAATAATGCTCTGAAATAAGTAAATGTCTTGTTATTGCATGCCAAAGGCTTCGAAACAGTTTTATTGGTAACAGCGCGTATTTCGGAAGGACGGATAGATCCGTCCGAAGCGCATAACGATCCGCATATCAGTATATTTTTAAAAACTAAAACAATAAAACATTTCGAGAACCTTAAAGTTGTTCCATTAAATCTGCATTTTTTAAAAAAAGAATTTTGTTTTACAAATTATTGTTCCTCAAACTGTTGCATAACGTGAATAAAAATAAATCATTATTTACTTTTCCTTTCAAATTCGCACACGACATCATCTTCTTTTCATTAAGCATTGTTTTGCATTGATGGATGATCACAATGGATATTAACCGTAATGAAGGTGTACATTTAGTCTAATGGCTGTCGCATTCAATTATCTTTCATGTGAGATGGATAAGTAAATTTTCCATTTGCTAGTTTTGTGTCTTTTCAATGCAATTAAATGGAAGGATGGAACATAAGTACATATATATTTCTGCATGTATGTGTGTCAAAAATTCGCGTATCTTTTAGCTTCTTCATTAATTCAAACTATCACAATCTGTTTTGAGAAAAGAAATTGAATATTTGTTTCTGAAATTGAATTCGATTTTTTTATTATTGTTATTTGGAACCACTACACACTGGTATACTTTATTTACTTTTTTTACTTTTCTCATTTTTTAATGGAATATTATTATTTTACTGGTTATACAGACATTATACAAGAGACCTTAAGAAAAGTTGTTTTAAAAAACTACTGTGGGCTTCCCTCTCTTTATTACTTTTGAGTAAAATAATAAAGACATCGATAACATATATTAACTAACAATATCTATAATTTTAAAATTCCATAGTACAATAAAGGGCATAAATCATACATAAAACTGTGAGTTTAGAAACTGATTTAATCATACCTGAACTGATGAGAGGCATATTACAAAGACAATTTTTATGAAGTGCGTGGGCAAATTTGCTCGTTTTCCATAAAAAGAATTTCCCTTTAAAAGAACTAGTAGCGCCATCTGGACTACAATAAAAGAAAGATAGCTGTAAATATACAATGTTTCAATAATAAATTACTGATCTATAATTTTGGTTTTCCCTTTCTGCTTTGTAAACGATATAACATCATTGAAGCGTATGAAAATGAGGTTTAATTGAATTTCAAGTTTTCTTGTTTCTATTATTCTTTTAATTATGAATAATGAACATATAATATATATGCAACTTAACTCAGTGCTGCAACAGCCCATGAAGACCAGGGTCTACTGTTCCCAACTATGTATACTCGATCTTGGGCCCTGAAATGCATGAGCAGATGTTCCGATCAGGCTGTCAGTCTGAGGCGAAACCCCCAGTGTTAAGTTCCCTAGCAAGCTTGGTATTGAAGGCATAAAAGGCTGAGTCAAACTTGTCCAGTCGAAGGTTTGAGCCTCGGACCTGTGGTGTGAAAGCGCGATGCACTAACGACTCAGCCACTGGGCTTCTATTATGAATAAAATCTGTACTATAATTCTTATTATAATTTTGTACACTTTTCTTTCAAATGAACTGGAAAGTACAAGGCGGGGCATATGAATGTGGTCTAGAGAACAGAGTGCCATGATACAAAGAAACACGGCAAAGGAATAGAGATAGTTATTTAACATTCTTATCGCACGTGTTAAAATGGACCATCATTCATCTCTTGGCACCTTTGGGCTCTGGTCATTAAATTGTGGATGGTACTGAATCCAGACTACTGGAATTGCTACAGTCTCATCAGAAATGTTCTCAAACCATTCTTCAAGACTATGAGGGTTCTTGCGATACACCTTAGACTTATTACCCATAACAGGTAACCACCAATTAACAGATTAGGTGACCTCAATCACCAATTAGATTCGCACTAAGATTCGAACCGGTTTCGATCATTTGGTGTGCAAGTCACATTGACGTTCAGTCGTATCCGATCATGCGATACATTTTTATTTGCCTTACTTTATATTTATAGAAAAATGTAAGATATATAATTTTGATGTTTCTAATGCATTAAAGGCAGAGGTATACTCATTATTTATTTTAAAAAATATTTAGTATTTTCACAAGGACCTTTGATTTATTTTATATGTAAAATGGAATTTTTGGAAAAAAAATGCAAATTGTAATTGATGTTTAAAGTTAAAAAAATATGTACATAATTCAATGTTTTATCATTTAAAGAATGCGTAACTCAGATTTCCCGTTTTTATGTTCATCTTTAAAAATTAAGTACTGGAAATATTTCCTGCTTAAGAATCAAATAAAAGTCAAACTTTAAGCGATATTGATATTATGATAAATCAGTATAGAACAGACTTTCAAAAAGCACTATGATGCGGTAATATATATATATATATATATATATATATATATATATATATATATATATATATATATATATATATATATATTCCAATAAAAATTTGTATGGATGTGTGAGAGAAATCTTTGAATTCACCAAGCTATGGTGTATAGGACGAGAAAAGGAAGGTGAAGATTCCTTCATTCAAGTGGAGGGCAGCATACAAAGAGCTTAGAAAGCTTTACGAACGGTTAACTTTCAAAAATGCACTAAATAAATTGAACAGTTTAGAGTAATTGACAAGCCGGTGCGTTTCTCTATCGATAACGCTTTCTAGACAAACATCATACACTTCATAATTTTGGTTGCAATTCTTCATCAAAATTTACACGAGTACCAGTTGTTAAGCAGCAGGATAAGTAAGGGTTGACCACGATAGACTGACTTGGTCATTAGGGAAGAAAGTGTGTTCGAGGTCATGGAAAGTAATCTAAGAACCACTATACAATCTATACATGCCAATGTGTGACGAATATTTACGACACATTTCCATTAAAATTCTTAGGCGACTTTGGGGATTGTAAATTCACGTAAATTTCCAATCATCTCTAAAAGAAGGAAATGGGATATGGAAAGTAGATAATATATTTAAGGAGAGCGTGGTAGATTAGCGTAGAAGAAGGCGATTGAGCCAGCAGAAGTAGTGACGAGATTTGCCGGATTCAATTGGAAGATATAAGAGTATTGCTGTTAGCATTCAGCGAAGAAGCCTTAGGAGGTTACTCTACTTGAAGAGATCATAAGTACAACCAGGTGATATATTCTAGCTTCGTACCGTTTTCCATAAGCGTTAGTTTAATAAAATTAGTTCAAGTTTAATGAAAGCTAATAATTCAAGTTGGGTGTATTTCTCAGACCTCCTATTCCGGTACAACCTTTTGATATTGAGCGTAGTTATGGATTAACTTCATATTTCGTAATTTAATTTAATATTAAAGGTAAATCCCTTTTTGACGTAGACATATAGTCTAATATTTGTCATTAGAAGTTTGATATTTTGAACTAAGTGAATAAATATAATTTATAATTATACAAATGGCGTCTGGTCATTCTTTGCCTCAAGTTAATCTTAGTGTCCAGGGGGTTTCTCACAAATGTCATTCAATTAACAAACCCAGTCGGTCGTATTTTGAATGAAAAATGTTTCCCCACCTTTCGTCTCCGAAAGGTTCAGTTACTACTCGCCTAAATTTGCGCATCTTGCACAGTGATTTCTACAAGAAAATACCTGCAATGTGAATTACCTAACATGTGTTGCTTTCTGATAAGGCCAAGTTCACTAGAAACGGCGTAAGCAATCACAACAATTAGCATTTGTGAACTCAAACACGTTTCACGTTGGGGCACAACGTTTCAAAGTTGATGTATGGGCAGAATCAAGCGGCATAACATGTGATGCCAACATGATGAGGGCCTTCTTATTTTAGGCTGGCTTTTTGAATCCATTTGAGAAAAACTTTTCCCCCATCGATTGATTAGGCGTCGAGGGTCAGTTCTTTTCCCCCGCCGTTTACCGTATTTACCAAGCATTGAATTATATCCGTGAATAGCCATCAAATGTGTCGTGTAAAACGATCCAGCTGAGTCTGAAATGGATCTGTGCATAACTCGCCTGAGAAGCTGCTGCAATGAAAGAAACACCTAAGGCAGTGCTTCTCAAACTTTCAATACTGGCGCCCCCCTTTTCGATCACAATTTTTTTCGCGCCCCCCTTATACATTAATAATGTACTGAATGCAATAATAATGCACTTTGACGCTAAAGTTACAATAGGCGATCTTAATCATAAACCATACAAATTAGTAACATAAGTATTAAATTTTGTATACTACTTTTAAGCAAAATAAATAAATAAATAAAATAATAGGATAATTATTATGTTATTTTTCCTTTCTCTAATTTTTAAATTGAACATATTACAAAATGCGGTAGCTGCTTAGAAGACAAAATATATATATCTGCTAAATATAGAAAAAGAACTCAGAGGGTCAATTTCTAATAATAAGCATTCCTTATAAAAACTTTGCTTTCCAAGACCAGCTCATGGACGTCATTAATACTTATTAAACTTGTTCTTAATTTAGTATTAATTAATTAGTTATAAAATATTCTGTGCATCACTGATACATTAAAAGTATACCGGCTGAAGTGCCCGCTCTTTGCTCGAGTTCATTTATAAGAAAATAAAACATTATTGATATAATAGCTGAATTGTAAGGGAAGCAAAGCCAAGTGCTCGACAATGTTTACAAAAACGTAAAATGATTTTTTTAAAAATCGTTGCTCAAATTATAACTAGTTTTAAGCGAATTGTAATTTTAAGCCTCACAGAATTAGCATTTATAATTGATGTTAAACCAGTAGCACACACAGGAATTTTTCAAGGGGGTCCGGGTTCGAAAGTTCACCAATCTTGTATCAGGTTCCTTTTGATTTTTTCGATTTTCGGGAACAAAACACAGTAAAAAACTAATTCTTGAATAAATAATTAGCATTAACTAATAAAATTAATCATTAATAACAAATACTTAACTAAATTTTGCGTACTATAAACTTAGAATTATAATCAATCGGAAAAAATCAAGGGCTTTGGGGGTCCGGACCCCCCTTGTGTGCGCCACTGATGCTAAATAATGATCAATAATATAGAATATCGATGAAGAATAATTGTATTATTTTTAATATTTAAAGTGAAAAGACTTCAACATGTTTTAACCCGGGGGAGCAGGCGCACATTGGGTTATTGAGTCACCCCAATCCTTTTTTTTCATAATTATTTTATTGTACACGATACAAATCATGATTCCAGTGAATAATTTAGCTAAGAGAAAGTTTACTTACCTACTTTCAAGGACTTTTCAATTTTTCTTTGGTAATAAATAAACAGTTTTGCCAGAATTAACGATTTCGTAATCTGTGGGTCCCGCGTGACCACTTCCGGGTAAAAAGTATATTCATTATGCTAATATGTATGTAACTGCTAAAAATTTGTGTGAAACGTTTTTCGTTATGCTTTATACATTGAGAATATTTATAAAAATATGTCTTGCCCAAGTAATCCTTCATGTGCTTGTGTGTGTGTGCCCTCCGTGGTTTTCCAAATATCATAAAATTCTTTTGCATGAAAAAAAAGCGCAACAGAGAACACGTAAGAGAGGGGTCATAACTAACTGTACCAATAACTTAGAAGGTCAAACAGATTACAGCTATAATGTGCAGTATTTCAAAAATAATGACAGTGATGAATTTTTTATGTTACTAAAGATTTTCGATTCAGGGTCCGGGATCTGGTTTTTTTCTGAAAGAGTAGTATGTTAGGTTAAAAAAAAAGCGTAATAAAAAAATCTCTCATCACGGTATGACAGCAAATCAAATAAAAGTTTTTTATTTGGTTATAGGATCAAAGATAGCTAATTAGGTATTGAAGAAGTTTTTATTTTTGATTTCTTAATATCGCCTATAAATTATATCAGAGTAAAAGTGCATTTTTTATTATGTCTGAAAGTAATTTGTTTTAATTCATTCCAGTAAACTAATTATTTTTTTAATTTTTTTATTTTCGATATGCTCGCGCCCCCCTCGTAAGGTCATCGCGCCCCCCCAGGGGGGCGCGCCCCACAGTTTGAGAAGCACTGACCTAAGGTGAATATGACTGGTAATCAATATTCCGTTGGTGAGAGACGTATTTGGTGTCTGATGGTACAGACTGCAAGGATATGTTGTAACATTTGAGCTGCATTCATGTCGTACTTTCTCTGTTTTCATTGTTCCAAATATTTCAAACAAATTAATTTCACGTTTCCATTTCCATCTACTCCACCTATTGCCACTTTACCTCTGACATTTCTGGGCATGGGTTCCGTTTTAATTCTTAATCTAGTGTTTCTCAAACTGTGGGTTGCCCTCCCCTTGAGGGGGCGTGATAATCCTATGAAAAGAGAGTGGACATATTGAAAAGTCATAAACAAAAACATTATTTTAAATAATTATTAATTTACTAAAAGTAAACACAAAAAAATATAATCTGACAAAATAAAAATATAAGATAAATATTTACACAGATATAATACACTTATAAATATATCAGTACTGCGCAATGTGTTTTATAATTAGTTTAACAACACTAAGATAAGAACACGTTCAATAATTACCAGTGATTCCATGGGTTTGTCATAAATAAAATTATTTACAAAAATTAACACTTACCTTTATAATGTGTGTGTGTGTACTGTTTATAATTAATCACTAAACTGCCGATTAATGGGTCTCAGGGGTGTTAAATTTTTCTAGAGGTCTGAAAATACAAACGATTTTCAAACAGGTAGAATTATTTTAAATTTAAATTAAATGATTCGAATCTTTTACACATTATTTATAAAAGAATGGGGCTTCAGAAAAGTATAAAATGTTTAAAATATAATAATAATTTTAAAACTTTTAAGCATATGAAAATTCTATGATAACTATTAGGTATTTTTTTGGCGTTGCCCAAGTTATTTTCTAAAATAGAAGCCTCTGATATATAAAACTTTATAGAATTATAAAATGCAGCATACTCTTTAAGCCCTACCTAATTGTAGTATTATATATATTTTTTTTGAAAATATTTGTAAAATATAGCAAGTTTTTAAATATTTTTAAAATATGTATTTTTTTTTATTTATTGCTGTTGATGTTTTCTAATGCCACCTGTCTGACATTATCGGATCGAGGCCCACGAAATTCATCGTGGCATGGGCAAGAGGTACGCCTGTCGTTGGCTTTTAAATATGTAAGTTATTTTATTAAAATATGTAAGTTATTATTCTATTTATATAAAAATAGCTACAGTGTAATGAGAATACATTTAACTTTATTAATCAACTTATAGCTAGTAATTAAAGCTACTATTTTAGAAAATACCATGCGTGACGTAAAACTTAATAAATATTTCTTATAGAAAAGTTTCTTATTTCCATATGTTAGTAATAATTAAAATTATGAATACATTTTAAACATTTTATACTTTTCTGAAGCTCCATTCCTTTATAAATAATGTGTAAGAGATTCGCATTATTTAACTTAAATTTTAAAAAAAATTACACCTGTTTGAAAATTGTTTACATTTTCAGACATCTTGAGAAATTTAACACCCCTAAGACCTCAGAAAAGTAACGCGATTTGCTCCCCAATGCCACTTTTTTCAAAGTAGGCGAGTGCACGTGATACATTGGGGGGAGGAGAGGTATAAACAAGGAAATCCTCTGAAATAAGTAAAAAAAAAAAAAAACAATACAAAAGTCATTTTATTGCATTCCAAAGCCTTCAGAATAATTTTATGACTAAGCAGCTCATAGAAAAGATCATACTTCAGAAAAACGTATGTATACGTAAGGAACAAAGCACTGGCTGATCAAGCCGTTTATATATATACACAGGTGGCACTTAAGATGTTAAAGTCGTATTAACTGTTAAGGGTCAACGTATGGTCATTTTGAATTCAATGTATAGTTTTTATAAGGAGGAGGGTAATGAAAATTATGATTGAATATCGGACCTCAAATATTGAAAGTTTGAGAAGCACTGTCTTAATCTCCCTTTAATGTGCATTTCCTCTCTTTGAATATTGCTGCAACATTTATGGAACACCCTGTATATATATATATATATATATATATATATATATATATATATATATATATATATATATATATATATAAATAATTTTTTAAAAGAAATTTCACTTGTTTTTGTTGGAATGAAAAATCTTTCCTTTGGTATTAAAAATGAAAGAATTGTTTTTACAGTCCATATACTTGATTATTCATTAAAAAAAAGAGAAAAAGTGTGTGTGATTATGACCATACGATAGAAGTGATCACTTCTAGTTTTGTAATGTTATTTCAGGGATTATTTCGGTGAATAAAAAACAAGGGATTATTAGTATTGCTCTATAAAATTATTTATTCACATATGTCTGTACTCATAAAGTAAGTTTTTTTTTTTGCGAAATATACAACATATTTGTGAATTAATTGTATTCTAAGAAGGAAGCAATAGGGTTTTATGATAGCTGAAACCGGTTATAAATACTTTAAATTCAGAATTATTTAAATATCTAAAAAAAAAACTCCATTGTTCTGTACTTTTTCGCGCTTTTATTTGGACCATTTTTCATAATTAAATTGAATTTTAGTTTTAAAAAACAATCAATAGAAGGTTTTGATTTGCCTTTCAAAAAATCTACATTAAAATCATACGTAATTTCTTCAGAAGACCCGATCCGGCTTTGCGAATTTTGGTTGTAATTTAATATTTTTTAAATTCTATCCGTGAATTAATTTACGCAAAGGGACAGGAAGACAGGTAATTGATTGGGAAGAGAGGTACCCAAGTCAAAACCATTAAAAAGGGATTTAATCAGAATACTTATATCACATAATCTCTAGCGTATACTATTATTTTGTCATCGTATGGCAATTTTGTACAAGTATATTTGGTTCTGCTGCAAGGTAAGTCTTCTTAATTATATTTTGCCTTCTTGTATTTAAATTATTTAATGTAACTTTTTTCTTGATACCTTTTATTTTTAATTTTAAATTGTTTTAATTTTTTTTAGGCTCAAAATACTTGTATGTAATTATTTGTTTAATGGAACTATTTGTTCATTGCTATTCTGATTTGCTGAGAAAAATAGGTTTTTATTCATAAATTCTTAGCAATGTTGCTAATGATAATTGTACTATTTACTTAGTTCAATAAAAATGTGCCATTTTACGTTTAATGTTAGTGTAGGATTTCTCTCTCTGTCTCTCTAAGCCTATTTTTTATAAATATTACGTGTTTCATTTTCATGCTTCTACTAGGATTAGAATGAATCCCGCCATTCATTTTCGTAGAAAGAGGTGGCGGTGGAAGAAACCCCACTTAGATTGAAACAATAAGAACTTCACTTTCAAGGCGTATTGGTAGGGGGAGGGGGGACAAACTACCGCGTTTCATGGCATTTCGGAGTGGCGGGGGGCGTCCCTCCTTTGGTCAGATGTTTTGTTTTTATGGCTGTGTATGCCACGAACGACCTTATCCGAGCACGATTTCCGACTAAAGACAAAAAACGCCGAATGAGCGTTACAAAGCCGAACATGAAGCATCATTCAAGTTCACTCTCCAGCAAAACGCTTCTAAAGAAGTTATAACTTTAAAAAATATTTGAAGAAACACCTTCTTAAAGTAAAGAATGAGATTGACTAAATTCACGCGAATGAATAAAAAAAAGAACAATGTGTTGAATTAACTTTTCCATAGCACATAAATAAGAAAACAAAATAGCACCCAACCAGAAAGGGGGGAGGAGAGGAGTTCTAAGATTCTTAAAAAGATAATCATAAATTTTGCTCGAGTGGTATCTCATGAGGCATTTCGTGGGGAAATGCGGTGCTGTGCAAATAAGAATATAAATATTGGTAGTAAAATAAAGATTTGTGCGCATTTTGTCTCACAGATAATTGCAGTTATTGGTAATCGATAAAGTAACAGATCTTTCGGATTAGATACCTTCTTCTCTAAAAACTGTTTCCCCAGGAGAATGCACAGAAAAATCAATTCAACAAAAAGAAGAACAAAAGGCTTTCGTATTTGAGTTTAAAAAAATGAAGATGGCCTTAAAAAGCAATATTAAAAGCCTGAAACGAAACGATTGTTTGCGAAAATTCTATTACAGTAAAAAGTAAATTCGATTACAAGTGTTCTGTTATTTCAACGAAAAGAAAAAGTCCTTTCGGATCTATTAGTTTTTACCTAGAACCTTTGTGGTATGATTCCAAACGTTTTGCCAAAAAAGCTAAAGAAACTTCTATAAGACAGACGATTATGTAAAAGGTGTAATAAATAAAAAAATTGCTGAAAATACAGACCATAGCATTATATATTTTTTTAGCTTGTTTTAGTCGATTTCGTTTAAATTGAAGAATTGGAAATCCCAAATCTTATTTACTCCTGGGATTAGAGTAAATGTTTTTACGCTAAATGAAGTCTGTTCATTCTGTTGATTATACTGCTGGAAAGAATAAGCGATCACTATTGTTAGGAGGGTAAGTCGATGAAATTAGCTTTGAACTTTTGAGATTTAAGGGGGAAAAAATCTTTAAAATTAAATGGCATCTTTGTCTTTACACCTTACACTCATCTTATCAAATTCCCTTTTAAATTATAAATTATTTTTCTTATTGTTTCTTTTAATTAAATAAATGGTCCCAAGAGATTTTTTAGTCAAAATTAGTGAATGGAAAATAAATTAATACGAAATGTGATTGCTTTGAAAGAATCTTGGGAAATTAAAGCTTTAGTTTACGAAATTTAATAAGTTATTTTTACCATCCCCTATTATCTATAAAGCTAGCCATTCTGTTGGTTAATGTGATATTACAAACCGTGTATTAAAATTTTACTCAATTAACAAGAATAATATTGATTTTATTTAAAAAGAAAACGAGTTTAAAATGAACTTTTATTTGTTTATTTATTATAAAATCACGTTCAAGAATTAAGATTAATTTCAATCGTTTGTTTGTGAATAGTAATCATATTTATATTTATTTAATTTTCTCCTGAAGAAACAAGGGGCAGATGATATCAATTTAGTCCAATATTATGAAGTATTTCTTTTTGCAAGAATTCTCGCAACTTTGAGAATTCGTCTGGAGTAAATGTCATTTAAAAGATTAAACAATAGAATGGGGGACTAAGTTAATACCAATTAATGTTTAATTTAACCTTCCCTCTTATTTTTTGATCTTGAAAGGAATATATTTTTTGAATTAGGATTGGAATATTATGTTGCATATTTTGGATATATCATTAATATTAAACATAATTAACTTAGTGTAAGAGAGAGGGAATAAATTTTACGTTTAGGTAGAATTATGTGATTACGAAATATTTCAAAATATACATAAACAGTCACAGTTGAGAAATTATTTAGAGTTAATAAAGGTTTTTTTAAAAAAAAAAGAAAAAGAAAAATGTGTGACAATTTAGAATTAAAAAAAATGGGAAATTTTTATACAGATGAAAACAATATGTTATGAAGCGTAATATGCGTTCATAATGGAATAAGAATTATTAGGAATAAATATTCTTTTAAAAAAGTAGTGTAAGCCATTTAATGTGATAAGAAAGGATTTTTTAATATATAATTTCATACGTTTGTTAAATATATACCAGTCTATGATAGGCAGCCAGACACAGTTCAGAAAAACAATGAAAGTTATAATGGTTTTTAACAGCTTTACAACTTTAACAACCTGCCTTTTGAAAATATCTGGAGCTCTAGGTCACTCTTGCAGATTTTCAAATATTTAAGCGAAATTTTAAGAATATTTTTTTATAATCTCCATACAATATTACTTTAGTTCTTCATACCATATTTTGGATTCTATTTTATCTTTTTAGAAAATAATTTCGAGAAGTCTCAAAATTAAATTCGTGTTTGTTTCAACGCTTCTCTCCACAAAAATAAAAATAAATATTTCTTCCAACAAAATGATTAGTGTGTTTGAAGACTAAGTATCTATATTTCAGAACATTTTTGCAAGATTTTCTTTAAACAAGCGTACACAAACTGAACGAATGTCAATAATTTCCAAATTACAGCTAACTACATTTTTCGTACTCGTTAAAAAGAAAATAAATTAAACCATGAATACTCATGTCATTGATTGCATTAAGAATAAATCTAACCTATATACGGGCTTAATTTTCAACAGACCAAATCCTATAGATCAAAATATACACGACTTCTCTAAATGCCATACATCACTAAAACAAATTCTTTAATTTCATCTCAATGTGCAAATCAGTTGAATGAACCATACTACTGCACCAACTTTCAAAGAAGATTCTTTGAAAAGTAATGGCCCGTTAATTCTTAGAATAAATATTTTATCACAAATATCTCATTAATTTTTTTCTAAGTACATAAAAGGATGATCAAACCAGATGCATTAGATTTACTCTGGATTATTCTTAAATCCTTCAGTGCCGCTAGCGTATATATCCGTCTTGCTCAAACGTACGTTATATACCCCGGAAGTATATGCTCGTCCTTCTAAAATACGATTATTTTCTTTGCTCTGCTATTACTGATACTATTCCGAAAGCTTTGAGAGAGAGAGAGAGAAGACTAAGTATCTATAATATGACCTTGACAGTGTTCTTGTTTCAGAGTACAATGTGTTTATTTGTGCCTTTTCTACCCCCCATACCCTGTATACGCGTATATATGGAAGAAACGGTTGCACTGGGGAGCAAATCACGTAACTTTTAATCGGAGGTTAAGGGATTAAAAAACCCTTAAGTGACTAAAAATGATCTTACAAATACATACTTACATTACTTTTACTTAACGCACGTGATTTCAACGCTTTTTAATATTGGATAAAAATTTGTAGAGGCTGCGGGGCATAAAACTAGTATCTATTCATATATTATACATTATTTACATAACTCCGAGTTTCATATTTCATCGAGTGCTTATAAATGGACATCAAATCTGTAACTAATCTTTAAAAGCAATTTATCTACTGATCAAAAAATAAAATTTTCTTTTGGAGTAAAATATAACTAACATGTCACATAATCAATCATCAGTAGTGACTGAATGCTCTTAGTAACGACAAGTAACTTGCGCGTTTACCTCTCTCTTTTTTAATAAAAAATGTTGTGGTTATAACAGAATTAAGGTGATTAAAGTATTCAGTTCAGTTTTATAGCATCTTAGCAAAGTGTTTTTCAAACTGTGGGGCATGCCCCTCTTTCGGGGCGTGATAACCCTACGAGGGGGGCGCGAGTAAATCGAAAAGTCGAAAACAAAAGAATAAAAAAATCATTAATTTACTGAAAGGAAGCAAAACACAAAATACATTCCGACATAATAAAAAGTAAAATACACATATACACTGATATAATATACTTATAAATGTGTCAGTACTCCTCAATGTATTTCATAATTAATTTAACAGCACAAAGTTAAGAACAAGTTTAATGAGTACCAGCAACCCTATTTGCATGTCATAAAATTATATATAAAATTTAATACTTGTTTTGATAATTTTTATTTTAAATTATAAATTACAAATTATCAAAGCAAGTATAATGAATTTATAATTATGTATAACAATACAACAAATCCAAATTACAATATTGAATTCAAATACATTGTTATTGTATGGAAGGGGACACGATGAAAATTATGATGGGAAATTGAGTCGCAAGTATAGAAAGTTTGAGAAGAGCACTGTCTTAGCCAGTTAACTTTTGTGGAGAACTCGCCAAACAGAAGTTGCAGGGTTTTGTGTTATGACAAGTATACTCGTGAAGCGTAAAAAGTAGTGATCATTGGCTGTGTTTAAATTGTATTTTTTTTCGAAAAATAAAACATGTTCTTAAATTTCAAAATGCTTAGAATATTTTGAGCCCAGGCCGGAGTAAAACAAATAATTTTTTAAAAAGTGAACAATTTAAGATTAACTCATGCGTCATCATGTGCAACCGGCTAACATAGCGTACTAGGTCTCTCTCTCTCTCTCGCTTAACGAATTCATTTATGGGTGTAATCATAATCATTATTAGATGTTAGCCTAAAAGGGACAAAGGCAAAAGTTGGAAATTTGATTTATAATAGGGCTCCTTTAAATATGATCGATCATGGGACAAATACGTGACGTTGACCCGGTTCTGAGCCCATTGATAGCTGCTGGTTTGAAGTTACCATGCTATCCAGTGGGATAAATGCCAATTAGCTGATGTTAATGTTGAATTAGAATGAGCTGAAATTAGAGTAATAGCCCAATGCCATTCTGCCTAAAGTACAGTTATTTAATTCGGGTAGAAAAGGCAGAGGTGACTTCTGGCAGGAGTACTGTGATCAACCCTACAGCACCTCTCCAAAAGCTTCCGAGTGTCAAGACAGGTAGAAAATACTTATTTTGTCAGTAAATTATAGTACCTTGTTTTATCCCCACGTATCCCGACTAGAATAAATCACAAGAGTTTAAGTCAAAACTTATGGGTGTCCGTTGAGTGAGGGGTATGTTATAATCCTTGGCTCATTCAATCCATTGGAGAAGGAGATGTTCATCGAGGCAATCTCACATGCAGGCCAACCACTGTGGTGGTTCACCCTGCAATTAAATAGGAAAGTTATCAATGTCGTTCTGTATTAGTGGACACGTATTAAAAATCGGATCCCGTGACAGTTTGTTCGTGAAAAAAAGAAAGGTTTGAACACTATCTTTGACACTGCACAGATAACATTTGTGAAATCTCGCACATGTTACACTATGGCTATAGCCTTCGTCACTCCCGTCAGGGGTGAGGCACAACCTTTAAGAGGATATATACCTTACGATTTGCTGAAGTGCTGTATGTCTGTGAATGTTAGAGATTTTCAGCCTCAGAAATGTACTTCTTTAAGAATCACCCTGTAAGCTGCAGCAGCTACTACAGGAAAGAAAATAATGATACATTAAATACCGGAGGCAAGTTGAACTATTTATTTTTCAAGGTAAAATATTTGCTAACAGAAGTTAGAAAAGAGACAAATGATGGATAGTAGCTATGACAAAAAATAAGTGGAAGATTTCTGTATCTACCAGAATAAAAAATTTGAGAAGCCAGTGTCACAAATTAAGGAAGGGAACGGCTGTTATCTCTGGATTATGTTCTTATACTTACTTAAGTACTCCAAATGTAGAAGATTATTTGTTCAGGTATTATTCGATTTCTTGTATAACTATACGTAGCCCTTTCAATCAAGACACACCATGAGTTTTTCCGATGTTATTCGAAAATAATTGATTTAAGTAAATATATTTAAAAAATGAAATATCTCTCGGTACGAGATTAATTTTTTCTGATAAGTGTTCCTCTAAAGAAACTTCCAATAAAATCATTTAACTCAAATTAAGTATGAGAAAAAGTAAATTTTTTGTAAGAAAAAACCCTCTAATTATTACAAAAAAAAATTACAAAGAATCTTTTTTTTTCAATTTCAGAATTTAAGATTTATTATTACCTTTAAAGAACCCTCTCTAAATCAAAAGTAAAGCAAATAAAAAGCATTTTTTTATTCATAATTATATGAAATTGATGATAATTTTAAGGTGACAGAACACCTCTAAAACTCAATTTTTGGTCAAAATATCGATTTTTCGTTTTTGGTCTTATATTAAAGTTCAATCTTTTATCTTTGTAAATCTGTTTAAATTTTGTTTCTATCTTAATTAGAAGCCGAGTTACAGTTTTTTCAATATTACTTAATCATAAATTTCTGGGACCCGAAATAGTTTCTGCTAACCGGAAGTGGCCGAGTTGTTTGTTTACGTTTCTCTTTCATAGTATATGACATGAAATATTATATAATTAATATACAAATATTTAGTCAGAAATTAAAATAGAACATTTAAGAATAAATATAAATGTATTTGGAAATACATTTTTCCTTTTTTATGTGTAAAACCTGGCAGCAAGTTTGTTGTTTTGACTTTGTTTACATATGCGTTCGATTTTCACGCTGAAAGAAATGACAGCGTAAAAAAGTTTATTTGATTGTTTTATTTTAACTTAAAAATAGTTAAAAGTATTGCTAAAAAGCGCAAGTGGCAATTTCATGGTAATAAATTCACAAACACTTCGAAAAATAATAGCACTTCAGCAGTTCCTGAATGTACTGTCAGCTGTTGGGAAATGAGAGTTTGTCAACTGCAGAAGAAATAATTGCCTGGTCCTGTGTTTGGTAACATAATCGTTGACCTTGAACTTATTGTGGAAGCTTTTGCTCAACTTTGCTGCCCAAAATATTTTGCTGAAAAAGTAGAACTATTCGAGGATTCCAGATACGGATTGTGCTCCCATTTTACACTAAAATGTAAGTGTTGTGATTTTTTTTTTGCATTTGCTTCATCAAAAAAAGTTGTAGTTTACTTGTCATAAATACCAGGCTAGTATATGATATGTGGCAGATAGGCAAAGGTTTTGCTGGGGCATTTAAATTATGCTCAACATTAAATTTGCCTCGACTAACCAAAACTGCTTACAAAAATCAGAATGCAAAGCTTTTAAAAGTGGTTCAGGAAGTAGCTGAGGAATCCATGATAAAAGCTGCTACTGAAATTGTGGAGAAATAAAAAATCTCTCATCCGATATTGTAAAATGTGGCATATCGGTGGATGGCACATGACAGCGAAGTCTATGAATGACAGTCTATGAATGGCTGTGTTGCTGCAATATCAGTTGATACTGGTAAGGTGTTAGACATAGAAGTTATGTCGTCCTACTATCCAACATGTAAGAGACTTCAGACTATGCCAAGAAACTTTGAACATGAGTCGTCAAAAGCCGACCACATATGTCAGTGTAATTTCACAGGCTCTTCATCAAAAATGGAAATTGTGGGGGCTTCCCGAATAGTTCTTCGATCTGAAAAAAACCGCAGACTGCATTACACTCAATATTATGGGGATGGCGACTCAAAAGCTTTCATGAGTGTAAAAGACACTTATGGATTAAACAGTGTGACCAAGTTTGAGTGCATTGGCCATGTACAAAAGATAGTGGGTTCGCGTCTGTGAAAACTAAAACTAAAGGACTGTCTGGTAAAGGCAAATTAACTGATAATTTTATTGACATACTTCAAAACTATTACGGAATTTCTGTTCACAGCAATGTCGGTAACTTAAATGCCATGCAGCAAAATGTAATTGCTGCGTTATATCACTGTGCATCAAGTAATAAGAAACCGATGCATGGTCAATGCCCAATAGGGAAAGAAAGCTGGTGTTATTTTCAGCGGGGGATGGCAAATGGAACACAATGTTCCACAAAATATACTGGTATATCAAATGATGTTTTAAATAAAATTAAACCAGTATATTTAGAACTATGCGACAAACAGATATTAAGTAAGTGCTTGCATGGACAAACGCAAAATGCCAACGAATGTTTTAATGGAATAGTTCGGCAAAAAGTACCGAAGGAAGTTTTTGTTTCGCTCAAAACAATTAAATTTCGGTCGTATAATGCTATTATACACTGCAATAAAGGATTAAATGGGTGTCTAAAAGTTTTTAATAAAATGAATATAGAAAACCCTGGAGTGTTTACCTTACGGGGATATAAACATTTAGATAAATCAGAATCCTTGAATCAATTCATAATACGGACCCCAAAACAAAGAAAAACAGGAAAATTATAAGAGCACTTAAAAAGAAAAAAATTAGTGTTTTAGAAGTCAAAGATGGGGAGAATTATAAATCTGGTGCATTTTAATAAGAAATTAAGTGTTTTTCTTGTAATCAGAATAGTTTAATGTTATTTTTGTCGTTTTCTCAAAATGAGTTTTTTTACATTTTTTCTTACCGCAAAACACAATATCTCAAAAAGTTATGCTTGAATGAAAAAAAAATTTATATGTAAGTTTTTTAAATACTTATATAGGGAATAGACCATTCTTAAGATTTTGTGTTGAGTAGAAATTTTTTTATATAGCAATAAAGTAAAAATTACAATAGCTTTTAAGAAAATTTCAACGTATAGAAGTTCGAAACACAATAACTTCCCACGTAATGGTCATATTACCAAAATAAGAGTCTATTCCCTAGATAAGGTTGTATGATATATAATTCAATTTACAAAATGTCAATATATTTATTTTATTTTTAGTTATCATGTTTTGCATAAAATCTTATTTTTGCTTATTTTTTTTTATAAAATACCCCTTTGATAGTAAAAATGTGCACTAATAAAACTTTTCTTGGGTGTTTTTCTAATTTTAGAGACCCATAAGGTCATAAAATATGCATTTACTGGCAAAATTCAGGTTAATTCAAAAAATTTTCTTCAAAAGTGTATAAACATTTAGATAGATGCAGAATCGATTCATAACGCAGACCCCAAAACAAAGAAACACAGAAAAATTTTAAAAGCACTTAAAAAGAAAAAAAATAGTGTTTTAGAAGTTAAAGAGGGAAAGGATTATAAATCGGTGTATTTTAATAAGAAAGTAAGTGTTTTTCTTGTAATCAGAATAGTTTAATGTTATTTTTGTCGTTTTCTCAAAATGAGTTTTTTCACATTTTTTCTTACCGCAAAACACAATATCTCAAAAAATTATACTTGAATGAAATAAAAATTTTTACATGTATGTTTTTAAATACTTATACAGGGAATAGACCTTTCTTAAGAGTTTGTGTTGAGTAGAAATTTTATATAGCAATAAAATGAAAACTACAATAGCTTTTAAAGAAAATGTCAACGTATAGAAGCTCGAAACACAATAACTTCCCACGTAATAGTTATATTACCAAAATAAGAGTCTATTCCCTAGATAAGGCTGTATGCTATATTATTCAATTTACAAAATGTCAATATATTTATTTTAGTTTCAGTTATTATGTTTTGCGTAAAGTCTTATTTTGCTTATTTTTTTTAAAAATACCCCTTTGACTTTAAAAATGTACACTAACAAAACTTTTCTTGGGTATTTTTCTAATTTTAGAGACCCATAAGGTCATATAATATGCATTTACAGGAAAAAATCAGGTTAATTCAAAAAATTTTCTTCGAAGGTGTTCTGTTACCTTAAGAAAAAAAATGAAAAAGTAATAAAATATAATTTATTCGATATTCAAAGTATTATAATTATTGTGTTTTTCGCGAATACCTCATAAATGAAAGTGTATAATTACATTCTTAATTTTCGGAAATTATTCCTATTTCCTTTTTCGGTTTCAAGTTTCGATTTTTCTTTAAATAAATGAAATTATCTGGTCTATATCAAAACAGTTACATTATAAATAAAAATACTTTATGTTCATCTCATATTGACTTTTTTTTTCTTTTCTATGTTTTATACTCTATACCACACATTCAAACTCTATAACAGTTTTTTCTGAACATTCATCATAAGTTGAACTCAGATACGGAAGCAAACAAATATCTTTTGCATGGTGTTTATTTATATACAACAAATCAACATCATTAAATATCTTTCATTCTGATAATACGCGATAAGGCAACAAAATCGTCAAACAAGCTTGAATTCCACTTTTTAACTTTGATTCAAGGCGTATTTAATCGCTTAATGCAAAAAAAAAAAAAATGCAATACTTTATAAAAAAAATAATTAAAACCACTACCGAATGTGATATTTAAAAAATACAATCAAATTAAATATTAAAAGTAAATTTTATTATATGATATACTTTTTAAAATTAAGTTAACTAGTGGTGAAAGAAAACGTGAATTGAATTTAAAGCAATACTGAAGAGCTATTAGCTGATGAATTTATTGGTTTGCTGAAAAAAAAAATAACGCTCCTTGTACTAAGGTATCGGAGTTTCGTTTTCATACTTCATTTGTCTGATTATGTGAGGACTCATCTAAAGAAGACACTAACTGATTCTCAAAAGCATTTTACGTTTCGAATTTCTGAGGTTCTTTTAGAGATTTAGTTGAGAACCTTGCAATGAGAAAGAGCCGTGAATATATGCGTCTGAAATAAGAAAATCAATTAGATTACTCAATGTGTTGCTGAGATCTTTGAGCAGATTTGGTGAGAGCACTTGGGATTTTAACCAAATAGTTGAGTTGAAGGGGTCATTGAGACGGTTGCTCAAAGTCGTCTTAGAAAGATTAAAAATTGAGATATTTGGTTAGAGTTCGATTGCTGATAACATTTATATCCTATGTTTACCCTAAAGTTTTGGACTGATTTGAATTTATTAGTTATTATTTAACCCGCGATCACTCGCGCGGGGTGTTCTGTATACCCCAGCAACAAGAAAAGGCTCCCAGAATTCCAAAAAGAATGTGCAGAAGCATGAATTTTTCTGTAGCTGCAAATTTTAGGTTATTGAACCTCCAGGCATGATGTAATCACTCTCCCTCGGACGATCAGAATGTAACGACCTTCAAAAGTTTTTTTGGGGTGCTGAGAACTCCCCGCGTGTAACTGCGTTATATTTTCGTACTCGGAGCATCTAAAATAGGGCAAGTTTTAATCTTTCCATTTACATTTTTTTCCAACTATATTAATATGCATGCATATTTTATTTAAAATTTCAATAACTGTAGCACAAAAATTATATAATTCTATAAAATAATTGTGAAATATATTTTTTTTAAAGTTTTCGAAACGTTTTCCAGAACTTATGACAAAAACTCCATGGAAAAGAGAGAAATTTCGTCGATTCAGCGATTTCGTCATCTATAAGATACTGTATCAACAGATTGTCAAGATGAAGTAAGTGAATTCGATAACTGTGTAATTTCAGAACCAAACTTGGAGAGATGAAACTTGAAATTGTAAGCTTTTATAATATAGGCGGTGTTGATATCACTGATGAAATAAGCAGTATATATGATGTATCGCGAATATGTTACCGTTGATCGTTGTGAATATTTTATCAATACTGTAGGAATTAATGCTTCCATTGTCTATCATTCGGTTCTTCCTGAAAAGAAAATGAGACTTTCAATATTGTTAGAGGAGATTAGAATTAATTGTGTACAGCCACAGTGGGATATGAGATCGGAACTCCCAAACCTTAACCAAACACTGCAAAGAAACTTTACTGACACAGAAGATATTAAAAAGAGCATTAATCCACCAAAAAAGGGACGTTGAACTGTTTTTCCACGAGAAAAACAGTATACAAATAAGTATTTTAAAATGAAAATTTTGTAGGTTTAGTTTAAATTAATGTTAATCTCATTTGTAGGCAATGAATTTAATACCTTTATTTGTATAATGCAAAAAACATCTTTTACTTTTTTTTGTATCATATTTAACTTAATTTTATTTTCACAATTAATTACGCGTGTTAAAAGTTTGGAGTGCTACACCCCGCGAGTAACGGTGGTAGAAAAACAGAAGCGAGTGACCGCGGGTTAATGATGTATGTCAATTTCTTATCCAACAGCCCAACTAGAACTTTAGTTAACTACAACACTATTATTGTTGTCTAGTCCAAGCAGTGAACACAAATTTAAATCATTCCGAAGGCTTCCAAAACGATCCTTGCAATGCCGAAGATCTTTGGCAAACAAAGCAGCTGACATTCCCTAGGGTTTAGGTCCATGTTGTAAAGTTTAGCCAATATAGAAGGACAATTAAAAATATGATTAGGAGAAAACTGAATGTCAGGACAGTGAGGACAAGTATTGTCGTTTCTTTGGCCATCAGGGAATATGTTTGTCCCTTTAAAGTGTCTTATAAGTAATCTGGCTGCAGTGATTGAAATTACAACACCATTAATATTGATGGAACCTGAGCCATCCCTCTCCCCTGAAACTGATTGAACCCAAAACAATGAACTGATTGAAGTGAAAGAAAATGAAGAAGAAAATGACTAGCTACATTAGAGAGAGGCTCCAGCTAAAAACAGTCAGACAAATTTTTATTTAGAATTTTAAATCAAATGATTTAATCTGCATATCTGTTGAGACATATCAAGAGGCAATAGCTAATTTTCAAATAGGAATAAAAAACAAATCTAAAGTTTGTTATCCCTATAATGACAGCTATCAATAAACACGATGAAGTAAACGACATAACAAATGAGATATCTCCGCGAAATGAAATACTTCCGATAATCGATTCTACGAAAAGTCTGAGAGAAAATTCTACCCTTAAAACAGTAGGTATCTAATCTAACGAAAATAAAAACCATAGGAACATAAAAATAATAGGCCGTTTAACACTTATTTTTTAAAAAAATGTACAAGACAGAATTAAATAAAAAGAAGAAAAAAGCCGTAGTGATTGTTCATTAAAATCCAATTACTGCAACCAAAAAAAAATAAGAATTCCACTGCAAATCTTCCATTATATTCCTAAAAAGAAAAGAAAAATCAAGAGGAGGAAGTTTGTTATTTTTACCACTCCGAATTCCGTGTTTTGAATCCAACTATTAAAAAAAAGAAAAATCACCAACTGTAAAGAGAAAACTCCAATCAGTAAACGTGAAACAAATGAAATTTTCATAAAGTTACCTTTTTTTCAAACACCATGTAAAATCATTCTTTATGGGATCTAGAAGGGTGAATTTAACTTTATAAACTGAAAAATCCTAAATTTAACTTCCCCGTAGGAATAGACTGAAATATTTTATTTTGTATATGTTGAATAAAGTCAGAGATCCTTTTATCTTAAAATTCCTCAGAGTGCTTTTGAGATTTCGCTGTAAATTAGATTTTCATTCTAGCGATGAAAAGGTTAAAGAAATCACTGTATTATAAATTAAGCGCATTTTATTTTCCTTGCAATTTCGTTTTTGTATAATTAAGCTTTGCTTAAAGGTAACATTAACTTTTATTGTAGTTTTTTTTTCATTTAAAAATTTGGTCTCCTGACACTGACATCTTTTGAATTGGTGGATTAAAAAATTGAGATTTGTTTACTTCTGAGACTAAAATCAAAAGCTTTTCTAAAAAAAATAAAAGAGCTAAACTCGTTCTGTTGATTAAATTATTAAAAATAATAAATAAACTCTTCAGGCAAAACATTATTGCAAAATTCAGTAATTCAATACCAAGCTATTTTCTGAAGTTTTTAAAATGTCAGATTCTAAACTTGTGAATGAATCTTAAATGTTTTATTCTCCTGGAAATTTTTATTTCATCTAATAAATTTATCTCTTAAATATATAGCAAAATTTTCTACTTGTTGTTATGATAAACATAAATTTAAACACAAAATTGAATTGAGTTGAAACACAAAATTGAATTGAGTTGTAACACAAATTGAATCTTCTTCAATACATAGGCAAAAATGTCAGAGATAAAATACTTAAAAATTAACGTTAGTCAATACTTATACAAAAAACGTTTTATTATTGAAGAAGACGCATATTTAAAACTTATGAATACAAAAATGTTAATATGATAGAATTGACCAAAACGAAGAATATAAAACGTTTCTAATTTTGCGACATATCTCTGTTATTTGAAAGAAACCTTCGCCCTGTGTTTCGGTTTGGGGTAGAGTCCTACTTACCTTGTATTGATTCTTTACAAATTTATCAAAAATGTATTTTTGACAACTGGTACACAGCTACTTAAACAAATTTAAATTTTAATTGTAGTGTATTATAGAATTTAAAGCTTAAAAAAGCATGCTAATTAATTTAATATTTAATTGATACAGAAAATAACTGATCAACAAACAAATATTGATAATGTATGGGTGAATCTTCTGCTTCAAAATAACAAATTTCAAACATTTCTCTTCAATTTCGTCAGGTTTAACTTTAAATTTCCTCAGTTAGTAGTGTCTAGTATTTTCCTTTTTTTTTCATTTTGGTGATTGACAACCACGCTGAAAATCCTTCTTACATGGAAAATGAATTAAAAACTTTCTTACAATATTCCATAATTCAATATTAGTAACAAATATACATTTTTTAAGCCAAAATTACTGACATCCCTTTCTAAACTGCCTATTCTGATCAGTTCCTCTAGAAAAATGACATTATTTTTTCATTGTGACCATATGAATTCATTAACTACTGGGTTAATTACCATAGTCAATGCATTCTCAAACCTAGTTTCAAAATCTGAATAAAGGGCCTTTTAATATTGACCGTAGATTAAAACTTCATTTTCCTGAGAGATTGTCCGTGGCCAATTGAAAAATATTATACTCCTTTAGCTTAATTATGGCAATAAATCCTGAAAAAAATGGTCTTTGTTTTAATAAACTGTATGCTGTTACCTTGTAATTGAAAATTAACCTCATTAAAATTAGTAAATAAATCTGTTAAATAGGTAAAATCTGGTTTAAATTTGATTATATTTTCTTTTAAAATTAAAGTCGATTTGGTTTAATGAGAGACTCTATCATAGAGCCCCATTTATATCTCATGGACCTCTAAATTAGTTTTTGTTTTAGTGGACTCCTTGCAGGTCAACATGGACCCTTAGGGGTCTAAATAGATCACTTCCGGTATGACTGCTACAGAGAAAACATAAGCATATGGTACTCAAAAGAAGTTATACATATAACTTAATATTATTGTTATATTGCGTATTATGCTTTTATCTTTCGTTTGCTTTCCTCTTATCTTTGATCCGAGAACTTTTTTTTTTTAAATTTACCTGCAATTTATAACCTCTACAAAAAATAAACGACAAATCATATTAATCTAATTAATGCTGACTTTGACTAGTATTCCAGTCATCCGAACAAAAGCAAGCAAAATTAGCGGAAGTAAATTTCTTCCTACCGATCCGGAAATAGTGACAATGAAATTGAAAAGCTCAATCAGGTTCTCCGGAAGTGATTAACATATCCGAATGTGACTGCAAAATAACGGAAGTTAGGAAGCGGAAGTCCCTGAATAAGCAAGGGCTCCATACATCAGCAGAGTGATAAATAGCTCTAACTAATCATGTAGATTGATATAAAGTTACAGAGAAAAATTGTTAAGTATGTTTTGGGAAATATTTATTTTTTTTAATCACAGAACTATAAAAATAAATTCCAACCACTTACATAGGCATAATAAGTGTTTTTTATACAATATCATGCAATGAATAAGATAAAATATTCTATATTTGGAGACTTTTTTCAAAAAAATGTATCTCTTATCATTTATACTTTGTTTTAAAAATGAATAGTAATGTAACGTGTATTTGTTAAAAGAAAAGAAAAATTTGTTCATAAGCTTTTTTAATAGAGGCACCATTTATATATATATATATATATATATATATATATATATATATATATATATATATATATATATATATATATATATATATATATATATATATATATATATATATATATATATATATACACTCTGTCGCAAAAAAAATATATGCACCCAGAAGAAATCAAGCTACAATCACGAAACTCGGCAAGAATGTAGTCTGGTAAGAGATATGCAAATGATTAAAATTTCGAAGCCAATGAGACAAGGCTAAGTGTGCTATGCGCATATTAGTTGCGCAACTGGGAGAGTTTAAAGCATGAGTACGAGCGCCGTACGGCTATCCAAACGAATCTGATGACTTTGATAGACGATATTGAGACTTAGGATGCCTCTAAGACGTAACCGGCGGCAGTACGAGCAGCTGACGGACTTTGATAGGGGCCGTATAATAGGCCTCAGAGAAGCAGGTTGGTCGAATAGACGTATCGGCCGCCACCTCGGTCGGAGCGATATGGTAGTTGCTCGGTGTTGGCAACAGTGGATCACAGAAGGTAGAGTGTACCGTCGCAGAGGGTCAGGACGTCAGGAACACAAATGATCGCGAGGATCGTGTAATCAGAAGAGTGGCCACTTCGGCACCAACAACGTCGCTAGCATCGATTCAACGCCACTTTCCTCCTTCCAGACATCCAGTGCCATCAAGAGAAACCATAAGGAGACGACTGACCGAAGTTGGCTTGAGGAGCCGACGTCCGCTAAGACGCTTACCACTGACCCCACATCATAGGCAGTGTCGACTGGATTTTGCCGACCTCGGGCAACTTGGAGTGTGACAGACTGGAGACGTGTCATCTTCAGTGATGAATCCCGATTCAGTCTCAGTGCTGATGACCACCGCACACGTGTCTGGAGGTGCACCGGCCAGCGGTCCGATCCGGCATTTATTGTCGAGCGGCATACAGCAATTTCACAAGGTGTGACAGTGTGGGGAGCAATTTCTTGGGACACACGATCATCTTTAGTGGTCCTTCAAGGCACTTTGACAGCTCGCAGATACGTGGACGATATTTTAACGCCGATTGTGCTACCCATGCTATCAAGTCGCCCAGGTGCCATTTATTAACAGGATAATGCTCGTCCACATACTGCGCGACTCTCCCAACAATGTCTTCAAGGATATGACGTCCTACCATGGCCTGCCAGGTGACCAGATCTTTCGCCAATAGAGCATGTCTGGACGCGCTGGGAAGGCAACTGCAGCCGTCCCGAGATACAGGAGAATTAACTGCGCAGATGCAAAGACTATGGCAGGATCTTCCACAGGTGGTCATAAGTGATCTAATTGAATCGATGCCACGCCGAATTTCGGCTTGTATAGCTGCCAGAAGTGGCTTTACTACTTACTGATTTTTAACATTTTGCAAGCTGTAACCGCTTAATAAAATGATATTTTGTTCTGAATTTTTAATCATTTGTTTATTTTCATATACACTACATGCATACCAAATTTCGTGAATGTAGCTCAATTTCTTCTGGGTGCATATATTTTTTTGCGACAGAGTGTATATATATATATATACATTTTTGTTTTTATGTCTCCCTAACGGGTGAAAATAATTAGACTGAACATAAAACCCCATCAAGCAATAAAGAGAAGTGATAAAATATGTGTATCCCCCAAGCAGGCGGGCCGATCCAATTAAAACTATCATATTACAACTGAGAGCGATACTGCACACGCGCAGGATTCAGAGTCTGATATTTATATCTATGAAACCAAGGTTGTAGATGGGAAGAAAGTGCGTAATAGTTCGATATTTTTAAATTGGTGAGTTTGTTATTCAAATTGTATTTACATATTAAACTTAAGGGTTCAAAACACATTTTTAAAACACTCATAAATGGTATCTATGATAATGAATAAGAATATTTTAAAATAATATAAAAAAAATCAGTTTATAATACTTCGGTTGGGTTTCATTACTTATATTGTGAAAAGAATACGGTGGCACAATGTAAAGAATGTTCAAGAGTTATTAAAGTGAATGGAGGAAGCACAATTGGCTCCATACGCATTTTAAAATGAACCTTGATACAAATTTGTAAAGGAGGAAATAATATAATTGCGATGAAGAAACAAATTTAAGCACAGTTTCTAAGTCCAAGCCATCGGAAATTTGAATTGTTTTGAAAAAAAAAAGAAGATAATTCTAAGGAAAATGACAGCATTCGATGGTTTTCCATTTCGAGCGTTTTGCACTTTTACTGAATTAAAAAAATCTCTATCATCCAGAGGCTACCAATATCTATAAAATATCTATATAAAAAGCTACCAATATCAATTAATACTTTTAAAAGAACTGTTATTGATTAAGAATTGCTATTGTCGATTTATTTGACAATGAGGGATATAGAGGTAAATACTTGTAAAAATTTATATCGCATATTGCTAACAGAACCCCCAACTAGCTATGATACCAAAATAGCGTTTTCACCGCTGGTATTTTTTGCACAAAATTACGTTCCAAGCTTAATGACAGTAAATTAATGTATTATATCTTTAAGATCACATTTCAAAAATGTGTAATCGCACCACAGACTGAATTGTGATATTTAGACTGTTTTGCGATTTAAATAAATAAGATGTTCCCTTGCTTTTTTTGATTCTTTATATACTGTTATAATTTATAAGTTACAAATTACATTTTGTGATATTTACACTCTCTTATAAAACTGACAAATAAAACAAAGAATATCTCTTTCTCTCACCTATGATTTATTTCTTTTTCTAAAATTTCTAATACTGGTATTAAGATCTAAGAAATACCGAATACCAGTATTGAACTTTTGTTCCGGTATTGCAATCTCTAAATGTAAGTATATCTTCGATGTATATATGTACATTTTCATAGTATATTTCTTATTTCGTATAGTGGTATTTGAAGTTTTTATCATAGTGTGCCTCAATATTATGTTTTTATTATAATACATTAGACCAGGGGGGAGGATGGTAACTAGCGGCCAATGGGCCACATTTAGTTTGCAAAGAATGTTCAAGCGACCTGCCAAGGCAGTCAGAAAAACCCCTTTGAATCAAGATTTCTTTCCGTTGCTCTATCAAATATCCATCTTTTATTTGAACTATTATTAAAACAAAGTACCTGTAAGTGTTACGCCTAAGACGTAGTTTAAATCGCAAGGTTACAAGAATATTTAAGAATTTTCAGAAAATTGAGCTTGAATTCACATTTTGCTCTATTAATCTATTACTGCTGATATAAATACAGCACCTGAGACACAACAGCTTAAACATATTGACTTGAAGTCAGATCCTACTGAGAAGAAAACGTTTAATGTTAGGATACTGTCTTTTACAAATCTTTTTCATCCTAAAAATTTCCATGTATGAAAAAATTTGCTAGGAAAATATTTTTCATATTTGGTCGACGTACATTTTTGATGGCCAAGTTGTTCTTGTATAATAGATCAACAAGAGAAAATGTAGATGGAAGCTGATTGACATAAACTTGAAGGATTTGGTAAGAATTGCTACACAAGCAATCTGACTCCTGATTAAAAAAATATTATGATAGGATGATAAACAATAAAAAATTAGCATCATAAAATAGATTGAATAAAAAGCTATCTCTATTTTTTAACGTATTTATTGATTTTTTAATAAAAAATGCAATGATTTTAAAATTGTGCAGCCTTTCAGTGTACCACAATGTGACCCTAGAGCCAAGACAAGTTGTCCACCTCTGCAATAGACCATACTAAAGTAGAGTGTAATAAATGTACTACAATCTTAGAAGCATGTCACCTTTTCTCTGATGAATATTTTCTCGTATTTTTATATCAAGAAATAATGATTCAAGTAATTTTCAGCACTTTCAGTAATTTCCATGTATAATATTCAATTTTATTTTTGCCTTCTGCTTTACTATTGTTAAAATTCTGTCTTGGTTTTTAACATTTTCTAATATATATAGTTAGGTTACTTATTGCAATAACAAATATTATCCTACCTTTTTAATGCTCACGGGAAGAGATGGCTGGAGTTCCCGAAGCAAAAAATGCGTTCCTTGTGAAAGTCGGATTGTGAAGGTATTAAGTTCTTTTACGATCTGCCATGACAAGAGACTAATTTCTACAGAGTATTAAAAATGCCGTATTAAATAGCATACCACATTAATTAAAAACAACACAACATGCATTTTTTTTACAATAATATTATTATTTTGTACAGTATTATTCGAATTTAAACAAAATTATAATACCTTACGCATATGAGAATATTTTGCTTACAATATTTTTCAATTTATACAATTCGTTTGGGATGTATCATTTTCAATTTAGGTATACATGGTACTGCACGCATAAAAACGTCCTAGTAAAAGTAGGAATTTGTGTTTTAAAATCTATGAATAGTTAATTTTATAGCCACATTGTAATATTCAATCATTAATACACTTACCGTAAAATCTGGCGTATAACACGCAGTTTTAACATAAGAAAATAAGACAGAAATTTATGGTTGTGTTCTATACGCCGGGTGCCAGCTCAGGTGTCGTCCACGTCACTTGACCATGGTTCAAAATTACGTGGTCCGTCGCCAAAAGCCCTCGTGTAGCTGAACAGTGCGACGTTAATATTAACTCACTCACTATACGCCGGGTATAAAAATAAGGGCTTTAAAATAAATAAATAAATAAAAGATGAACACGTATATAGAAAAAATTAAACTTCTACATAAATCGAAATAGTGTTTATTTAAAAGAAATGAAATTCCTCATGAACATATAAGGATCGTAATTCTAGAAGTAAACTGTTTTTTTTTTCTAACGCTTGGAATAACACCTTGAATAAATGACTTGAAAAACATAAGAGTATTGCATGCGTAAATTTCAAGTTTCTTCCTAAAAGAGGGGTTGTGCTTTATATGGTAAATACACCTAAAAATATAAAATTACAGCGGGAAATTATAGGTGCGAGTAATACGCTGGATTTTATGATACATATCTAATTTATATAGCAATAAATTTTGAATGTAAAAATACTTTCATTTCAGTACTTTTAATTAAACACATGCTAAGATATAAAAGGGATCTTATAAAACTAGATTAAATAAAACAGCTAATAAGTATTGATAATTTTTTTATTTGTTTTCACTTCAGTTGAAAATGTTTTTGCTTTTATAAAATTTTAGTAGAGATATAAATTATGAATAAGTAACACATTTTTATGAAACTTGATTTTATTTATAATTCCCTTTCTTTTAATGCACTATTTCAGTCAATTATATACTATTCATTACCATTGATAAAATTTCACTTCTTAAATTGATTTTACAATCGTAATTTCTCTCACATTGATCTGCTTTAAATATTAGAAAATGTACATTAAATTTATTTAAACTGAATTATTTTAAATAATTGAATCTGTTTTATTTAATGAATTAAAAATAAGACACAATAATAACACATTATCTTTCGAAATTTATGAACTTATTTCCCAATGTTTCATTAAATATAATAAAAATAAATTACAATGATTCTCTCCAAAAAAAATTAGAAGATTCATTATAAGAGTTAAATTTATTTTTAAAAGTTGTTTAAAAAACCTTGCTAGAAATAAAACGTGAAAAATAATTTTCCTTTGGGTAATTTTTAGGTTCTGCTTCCAAAAAAAATAAATAAATAAATAAATAATAATAATTTTCAATCAATAAATTAACTTATCCAAAAATGGGATTTTTATCAATTATTTATCCGCACAATACAATAAAATTATATTAGAGAAAAAAAATTTATATATATGCGAATATTATAATCTCTTTTCAGACAATCCTCCTGACGACTTTTACACACCGTAAAATCCGGCGTATAACACGCACTTTTAACACAAAAAATTAGATCGAAACTTAAGGGTGCGCGTTATACGCCGGGTATAAAAACGATAGTTTGAGAAATAATAAATGAGAGGAGCATAAAAAAATGTACTTCTAAAGGGAGTTTTTTTAGAGGTATAGAACTTTAAACTGCAATAAAAAAACGATGTATTATTCGATTGACATGAATTTTTTCTTATTCGAAAGATAATCTTGTGGCATTACATTTTAAATATGATTTCTGGCATATGACTGCCACGGCTGGCTCGGATGTAGTCCAATCTGGGCGTCCAATTTTCGATGACTTTTTCCAACATTTGTGGCCGTATATCGGCAATAACACGGCGAATGTTGTCTTCCAAATGGTCAAGCGTTTGTGGCTTATCCGCATAGACCAATGACTTTACATAGCCCCACAGAAAATAGTCTAGCGTTGTTAAATCACAAGATCTTGGAGGCCAATTCACAGGTCCAAAACGTGAAATTAGGCGATCAAAAAACGTGTCTTTCAATAAATCGATTGCGGCACGAGCTGTGTGACATGTTGCGCCATCTTGTTGGAACCACAGCTCCTGGACATAACGATTGTTTAATTCAGGAATGAAAAAGTTAGTAATCATGGCTCTATACCGATCACCATTGACTGTAACGTTGTGGCCTTCATCGTCTTTGAAGAAGCACGGACCAATGATTCCACCAGCCCATAAAGCGCACCAAACAGTCAGTGTTTCTGGATGTAACGGTGTTTCGGCATACACTGTGGATTAACTTCACTCCAAATGCGGCAGTTTTGTTTGTTGACGTAGCCATTCAACCAGAAGTGCGCTTCATCGCTAAACAAAATTCGCTTATGAAAATCGGGAACAACGGCAATCTCGTTTTGGGCCCATTCGTCGAATCTACGCCTTGCTTGATGATCGTTCTGATGAATTGCCAAACTAAACTAAGAATAAATCACTTGACAGCTGTTAAATCGGTCACCATCTTGGAAAGTAATACCAACTTAAACTTCTATACCTGAAAAAAAATCACTCTTTATACGTATCGAAATACTGTTTATTTAAAAGAAACGACTTGTCTTACTTACTAAAAGAGCTAGATGTACTCTATTTCTTCAAAAGTCAGAGAAAATACCTCGAATAAATTTCTTGAAAACCTAAGAACAATGTATACTAATATTACAGAGTTTTTAGTAAAAAAGGGGGTGCGCATTATACGGCGAATATACCAAAAGTCATAAAAAATTGAGCTTGAGAGTACAGGTGCACGTTATACACCGGATTTTACGGTTCATATGTTCATCCAAGAAATTATCATTAGATTTTTTAGAGAAGGCTGCAAAATAGTAATATTGATTTCCTAGACTTTGTTATATAAGTTTGTAATTGTTTTTCTATTCACTAATATATGTTTAATCTATTTATTAATATATATACATAATAAACTAATACCTACTCATTAATATATGCACTCGTATATTAAAATAGATTAATATTTATTCATTCAGCTCAAATGAAAGAAAAAAATTTGTATTCATTAATTTAAATTCATACTATGATAATTTACTATAAGGAACTTCAGGGGCAATTTATATTTATAAAAAGATTTACTTTTGAATATGTTATTTTTCAATTTTTCAGCTCTATAGGTGATATCTAATAATTATTAATTATTGAGTATTTTTATGCTTCTAATTTTATAATATAGACTTAATTTCCGTAATAAGTTTAATTTCAGAATTTTCTAACACATTCATACAGTCCTGCAAAAATTTGGTTTATAAATAAAAGTAAGACATTGTATTTATATAATATATACGAAGATTCCATTTTGATCTGAAAAACGCAACAGTTCTAGATTGTGTTAGATTGAAGTTTTCTTTCTAAACTCAATGTTTAATGCTCTTATGATTCTTTAAGAATACCTAAAATTTATTTTTAAAAAAGTATATGAGGTTGATCTATTTATTAAAATAATTTTTTTAATTACCACGAAAGGAAATTTGTGTAAAATATGCATACATTTTCTTAAAATGCTCTTGCGGAAAAATAATTTTTAAAACGAAATGCAATGTATTCTTTACAATATTTAAAACCAGAAATGAATATATATAGTATAATAAAATAAAAATGAAAATGTTACAAAACCAACAAAGCCAAAGAAGAAAGAAATTGGAGTTCAAGAGACAAAGCAAATGTCGATACAAAAAGTTTCCTTTGAATAAACTGAAGACCTATTGTGATTTCTAAGGCTGTCGCTGAATTAGGCCAGTGATTTACGGTTACGCAATGCTTTATGGATCCACCTTCCCCGTACAGCAGAAATTTCCGAGACAATAGAGGAAAAACAGAGCCTTGTTGAAAAGTTAACCCTATTTCTAACACAAGTGGATGATATACTTGACAATAGAGTAAAATGACATTATGAAAAGAGAACATTAATGTTTCTTTCAAAGAGAGGAATATTAAAAAAAAATTCTATAGAGAAAATTAGGATAAAACTTACATGTAAAACTAAAAATCTATACATGGGAGTGTAACTATTATCTTATGGAACAATCTAGCTCTAAATGGTGTTAATGGGAATGTCACTACAAGAAGAAAAAGAAAACAGTGGTGCTTATATATATATATATATATATATATATATATATATATATATATATATATATATATATATATATAAATATATATATATATATATATATATATATATATATATATATATATATATATATATATATATATATATATATATACGAAAGAGTCACTTTCTGATTTTTTTTTCTGATACACCTAGCTTTTCAAAGATATACTTACAAAATTTTAGGAGTGTTCAAAGTAGTACTCTCCAGCATCAATACACTTTTGTAAATGGATTTTCCACGGATTAAAGGCCTCAAGGCCTCACTGGACACTTAAATTGCAAATTTTTCAATTTTTTGAAAAAAAAATATATGTTAAAACCTCAATATTTCTGAGTATTTTGGTTTCAAAATTGTGTTGACACTGTAAAAACTTCCGAAGTTATTGAGAAATAAGTAGTGAAATTTAAATGAAAACCCCATCTCTTTCATATCTTTAACTTCATTTTTCGCGAAACAAAAAAAAATTAGCTTCCATGCAGAATTTATCAGAAAATGTTTATTATATCAATTTGAAATTTAATACACATGTTCAAAATAAGGCTCTTCATAACTTATACATCAATTTTTTGAAAAAAAAAATTAATAGAATTTTTTTTTTATTTGAATTTAAATTTATTTTTTTCATAAAATTTTAAAACTTTCGGTATAATTGTATTTAAAAAATATATTCCTCCGTCTTAATTTCTCATAAGTATGTACAACTTCAAAGTGAATATTTTCATACCAAATAAACTTAATTTTGTAAATTTTGATCCAATTTGTACTTCAGAATCCTGCGCGGTGTAAAATACTTATTGTCATATTTTTGAAAAAAATGTGCAATTTTTATTTATTTATAACTTTTTAAATTTTTTCTCGAATTTTCTGAAAATTTGAGAAATATTGTAAATATATATGATTCTCATGTGGTAAAAATTACAAATTATTGTTTTGTTTTGGTGTTAAGTTATATTGGTTTAAAGAAGGATTCTATTTTCGAGTGCAGGGATAGCTGTTAAGAGTCCTGTGAGCCCTCAAATCATTCATTTCTTGAAATTGATTAAAAATGCATTTATAGCCACATCAATATTTTCTTCTGAATTAAAACAAAGTCTACGTAAGCTCATTCCTTGTTTATAAAAAAACGAAAAGTCATATATATATACGGAGAAAAATGTTTAGATTCTATCATTTTAATTTGTTTTTGTTTCAGAAACTCAACTGTTAATCCGGTTGTGCGGCAAAGTGCACTATCTTGGTGAAGCATTAGTCCCTTAGCATTCACTTGTTGTAGAATTTCTGGAAGTCATTTAGTGGTAGACCAGTTTGCTGTCACTGTGTTCTGCCCTTCCAGATTGATGGTTCTTCATGAATAACTTTGTGTATGGCTGCAGATCCAATGTTAAGTTCCTTCTGTATCATTCGGTAGGTACAGTGATTCGTATGGCGGACGCATTATCCGGAATTACTGTAGACCGTAGCCTTCATGAGTATTCATCCTGAAGAGAATTGCGCGACCTCTGCAAAATTATTTAAATCATCTGAATAAAATACTACATCGGCATGTGGATTCATCACCAGATGCTAATTGCATTTATCTTCATTTAATCCTATTTTAATATTAAAGAAAATCATAGCACTATAACGCTCTTACGTCCGTTCCATTCACTCTTTTAACTAAAATTTATTTTATGCTAAACGACTTGAAATAAGTCAGTAAAAAATAGTCTGTAGTGTTAAAATACTTTTTTGTTTTCAAAGTAAACCGTTTTTTTTTTTTGTTACTTCATGTCGCTCGTATCTCAAAAATTTCAGAATTACCCTCATATTTTGGGATACATTTTAAAACAGAAAACTTAATTATTTTCCATACAACTTGCTTCTATCATTTAAAAAGCATCTGTTAATTTAAAAAAAAAAATGTTTCGTATACTATTTCGTATCCATTCACTTGGAAGGGAATTATACCTAGTTTTGCAGTCTATATTTCTTATCAGGAAATGTATAGCCATATTTTTAGTTTAAGTACAACAGTTTGCATATAAATATAGTGTTATTTTTATTTAATTCATAATAGTTTAAATGAAAGAAAAATCATGTATATTTTCTTTCTCTATTCATTATAAACCCCTAAATATGATATCTATTCTCAGTTCAAAAATCAAGCTTTTTATGCTTTTTTTCTTACTTTTTTCATCGCATTCTATGCACCATTTATAGAATTTGGTTTATTATACAAGGTGAGAATACAAATGATAGACTCGAATTTAAAAAATCATATTTTCGAAACTACTGCACTTATTACAATAAGTGATACATGAATGTAAAGAGGAAGTATATGGAATTTATTTTCGCAAAAATGATCAACAGTACAATCAAGATCTTTGTAATTGAAATCTAAACATGGCGACAATGAAAGAGAAGAGTTTTTGCGTATTAGAGCATGCACGGTTTTTTCCCCTTTCGGTGCAGTATTCATTTAGAAATAGCGACGGAAAAAACAGAAACAAGCAACAAGTACATTCTGCGATGGTATCATCAATTTAATAAAAGAAGTAGCTTGTGTAGAAAGAAAAGCAAAAACTGACCAGACATCTTGGAAGAAGCAGTGGAAGGTGATGTAGAGTTTTGTTCGAAGTGAATTGACGTCTACAAGACGTCTGTTAACTTGGAATATCCCAGAAACGGGTATTTAAAATTTTACAAAGCTGTATCATTTGCAATAGACACAACAAGAAGAAGAGGATGGCAAGTAAGCATTTGTGTAGTATTATGATCCAATGATAGAGTGATGCTACAAAATGTTTCGAACGAAATGAATTAAAGATAGGATGTATTCTGAGCAACAAGAAGTCACACACCGATCATTTGGGGAACAAAAAAAACTTAATATATTTATCTTTACATTCATGTATCTCTTATTGTAAGATGTGTGGCAGTGTCCAACTTTGTATTCCCCTGTATAAAGCATTAATGTAATATTGTTAAAAACAATTAAAAGCATCTTCATATAATCAGTCGCATGTGATTCTTACAATCCGGGGATTTAATAATTACCTTTCAGTTTAATATTAAGTTTAATAATAGGTCAGCCTAATTTGACTATATATGAGGATATTGTAAGTACTAATCTCCAGTTTTGGCGATATAATCATTACGCTATAAACAGTCAAGGAGTCTAAGCGTGAAAAAGAATATAAATAAAGAAATATTTATTTATATCAGCTCAGAAACTTATATTATAATATAAAAATCCAAATTTCTAATATCTATATTAATAATAGCACTTGTTGAATCACTTATTGTAATATCCTTATTTAGATACACGGTATAAAATCATAATTTAAACATTAGCTCTAAGATATATTAATATTTTGTTTATAATGTTGTATAGTATGAACCATTATTCAAATTTATTGTTAGTAAAAAATAACCTTTCATTTTTGGAGGAGACGTCCTTGATGATAAAAAGACTAAATGGAACTATCATTATGAACAAAAGAATGAGAACATTCAATTTTTAAACCATTTCCTTAAACCTATATAATTACGTCTCAAAGTTCTGATGATAATAAAATAATACCCAATGCTTACTTAGAAAATCGAATGATTTTCAAGAAGTTTAACTATTATTCCATCTGACATCTAAAAACTAAAATAAGGTAGGATATGTTCGTCCTTAACTCGTGACATTGTGTATTCAGTTTCTTCTTTGTCCTTCTTATAGAAAACACCAGTTTTCTTTTGTTAGAAACTTCCTTCGTGTTTTTTCTTTGTTGAGCACCTTTTCTTTGTTTCTCCTTTTCAGTTGGCATCACTTTTTTATCTCGGAAAAAGAAGACAGGAATTCTTTTGTGTCTCGGGTGTGATGCGTCATTATTTTCTCGACTGCATCTGTCTATTTTGCTACTGGATGATTTTCTCAAAGGACGTTTAATCTACCTCTTATATTCAACTTATCTTCCATACATTTTTTCAAGATACGCTTCATCGCATTTTATTTTACTCTTTTACTATAACTTGTTTTTGATGCCTTAATTTTGTCGTGAGCTATTTTCTCTTTTTTACGAAACACATTTCGGTTTTTTATAAGTCACTTAGTTTTAATATTTTAACTAAAGATGAAGGAACTAAGTTTGCCAAGATTTACACAATAAGCAGTGGTTTAGTTTTAACATCTACTATCTATAATTGATAAAATAAACATTATTTGTTGGCATTATTAACTGGATCAACTGTGATGATATTATAGAATTAATATATGGCTAAAAAAATACCACATAAATTAAATCTAATTCACAATTAAAGTTGTGTGTATCGCAGTGGACCTGAATCTCCAGGGCTTTCGCGTAAATAAGTAACTCGCGTTACCGGTTAATAGTAACTTTATCTCTTAAAAGTTAACATCAATGCGTTTTTAAAGTAAAATTACAAAAGACATCCTTGTACGATGTCTTTCCACCAATCACAAAGTCCTTCCAATGGAATAATCGAATTTTTGGAATTTCTGTTTGCCTTTTCATATAAGAATGGAGGCTCTGGAAAATTCATTCCACTCCTTGAACTCGTCATGCAAGCCTCCGCAGTCAGTTTTTGCTTTTGTGTTCTTTATTGTGTCATCCATAGTTGTGTTTGCGTGTGTGTCAAGAGTCTTAGTGATAGATTTCCAACTAACAAACGACTGTCTCATCAATGCAACTATAACAACATTAATAATTTCATATGTTCTATATAAATAAAACGTTACTAATCACACCAAGACATTTCATATGTATGTATAAAATTCACAGCTGCCTGATTTTGAGAAGGGAGAAATTGCTGGATATCTAAGAAATGACGGATCCTTAAGGGACATATCTAGAGAAAATCCTTCCAAAACACGTAAAATAACTTCCATATATTATCCCCACAAACCGAGAGTGAAAGAAAATGCCACTTTCCATCATTCAAACATTTGTGGAAACCATGCCTTATAGTGTTAAGGGTGTAACTATATTAGGTAGAGTCTGTACTATTTATTGAATGTGAGTCAATTTTGTTTATCTATTTTATCACGGGTGTCTAATTACTTATTGGCAGATAGTGCATATAATACATTTAACTTTTAAGAACTTTTGCTGTGAATACTTACTTAAAACAAACACGCAAATTCTTATGAAAAAAGAAATAGTATTGTTAAAGCATTTTATTAAAATAAACGCATTAAAGATAATACCAAATTACTCAAAATTACAAGTTTGGATATCTCAAACTTCAAGTTAGAATTAAATTTAATCAATGTTTTTATCTGGTTATACATTCCTCTTTTTATCTTTCTCTTCCAAACCTTTATATACTTCAAATATGAAGAGTCACAGTACAGTAAAAACAAAAAAGTGTGCCTTAAAGTATTAATATAACTATTAGACATTAGCTAGTTTATTAATTTGTCAATACTTTTATAAATATAACAGTTAAAGGAATATATATTGTTTTTTAAGATAATTGTAAAAAAAGCAATAAATAAATCTATGATATATTTTAACCAATTTTCATTTACAAAAGTGTTATTGCATTTATTACAGTTGTTATTTACCTGATAAATTGATTTGATGCTCATGAAAACTAAACATTATTAAATATACTTAAGGCCCTCTAGCCCTTAGATAATCTAATAACTCAGATAGTGGCATAAACTGTCGATATTTCAATGCTTTAAAGCTATGTACGATAATAGTTAAAGATCTTTTCCTATACAGATATTTGCCAGAATTAATGAAATTATCTATATAATTTCCAATACAAACTTGAATAATGAATAACTGAAATTACCTCGGGTGTTAAAATTATCAAAATTTATATTTCAGTACATACATTAATAGTTTTTCTTTTCATAAGAATCTTGAATAATTATCACATTTCCAAGAATTAAATTATCATCCTGTTTCCTCTTTTGAGAATATATGTAATATTGTAATACATTATATATATGTATATGAGAAAATTTTGAATATATTATTGAGATGTAAGAGCTATTGCCTATTTTAATAGAATGTTTATGAACAAAATAATAATTTGAATAATCTTCCTTTTTAAATCTTTCACTGTCTGGAAAAATAAGTATTATGCCCAATATTTTATTTGTATTATAAATTTAATTCACATTGTTTCTTTATTTAATTAAATGAAATCTCTTAAATAATTAATTCAATTGGAACGGACAACTAGAATAATATTATTGTCATTCGAGAATATTTTCTAAACTCAACCGATGTTGCCAATTTAAAAATTCAAATTGTTCTTTCGAGAAATTGGCAAGGTTGTAGTACCCGAAAAGTTATGGTCGTGAACTCGTGACTGACTTTGTTTCTGTGGATTCAGGTTTCAAGATATGTTACCCCTGAAGACTCGACCCGAAGGATGCTGCACATTAAATCTGGTTTTGATCCAAGTGGTCAAGTTAGTTTGGAAGAAAGTTTGGAAATTGAATTTCATATTCAGATGCAATCCCTGTGATTCAGAAATCTGAGATCTATCATCATTTGGAGTCATTTTGACCCTAATGAATGGCCCTGAAAAATGACCGATTTTCATGTGAAATTCTGATTTCGAATTCCCGATGTCTCATTTTTAATTACTATATATTTTTAAATTTGTTCTCGCTTTTGAAACTTTGGGCAAGCTAACGGAAAAGTATTTTTGTTTTATGCTATAATCCTGGACAACAAAATAACCATCGATGAACAGTTGTTGTCATGTAAATCAAAATACAGATTCATCTAGTATGTGACATGAAAGCAGGACAAATTCAGCATCAAGTTCTGGCTTGTATTTAATGTGAACTAAAAATCTGCTTTGAATGGCTCTCCTCATTTAGGCAGGGTCGAAGAATGGCTAACTAATTGTCAACTTGACCAAGGTGTATTGCTCAAATTATTGCAATCATATATACACCTTAGACTCAATGTCACTACTGACATCTTTTAACGTTTGTAAAGCTTGCATATGAACTCTCTACGAAGAAAACTACATTTATTGGGAAAATATGTTTGAATAAGAAGAAATTACCTCTTGTTCTCTGCAGCATGTCTTCACCTTGATAATCAACTTCTGCACTGCAAAACGAGAATAAAATACACACAATATACAGGTGCAAGAGCAAAAAGAAGGTCTTGATTCGTAGTATTTTGTACACAAATGTATTTGCATACAATAGACCAAACAAACCGAACACTGTCTTTCACTACAATAGTAATAAACGTCCTGTAGATACTGCAGACCAGATGCTAAGTGAATGTAATGCAGGGTAAAGTCAAAATGAATATAGAGATTACAAGCGTCTATAACTATTTAATGGAAAATAATTTATCGATAAGATTTACACGGAATGTGTACGGAACTTCAAAATGTTGTGCATATACCTCATAGATGTTCTATGTGGCATCCCTTGGTCGTACGGACAATAGAAACGTAAATTGCACGGTCCTGTTTTCTTCTGGAAATGAAATCTTACATTAAATGTTTACTTTGACATGCTTCGGCTATCGATCTATTCAGTTATTCACATTGAGTGCAAAAGAAAACAAGCAAGGGTTTACATTGAAATACTACAAAATAAAACACTATAATTAGTGGGAGATATTTCTGAAGATCATCCATGCTTCTTCCAGGGTAATAAAGTATTTCCTCTTACTGTATAAAGGTTGTTTAGAAATGATTCGAGGACAATACTTTGAGTAGTTAGGACTGGTCAATACACTCTCCGGTTTTTAATGATATATAATCTATTGCATAAAATAGGCTAAAATATTTCAAAATAAAAAACTTCAAGCATAAGTGATCAAATTAAAGCTTAGTATTTTCTTTCAATCCTAATTTACGAAAGAAAAAAAACCCATCAGCAAATAAAATAGCATTGATGTTTAAACAGGCAACAATCAGGTAATTTCCAAAGTTCTTATTAAATGTACCGTAGTTATAAATTTTTGTGTTATTCTACTGCGTATATTATGATATTGTTTGGGTTCACCACTGACGAAGTGCTGTTTAGGCAGGATTACTAATGTTACTGCGTTAGGACGATGTGCTGCTCGTTACCTGGAACCTTGATAAGTCAATTTAGGTTGAGAGCACATACCAATTCGGAAACCAGTCTGAGAGAAATTCTGGAAGTCTCTTGAAGAGTCTGTGTTGGAGCGTTCGTAGAGCGTCGATACACGTCTCTAAATGTGTGAATTTCCCCTATTCATCTCTATAACGGTGATATATGTCCCTCCTCCAAAATTGATATGTGATACAGAATCATTTTTGTTTGGACGTATTCTTGATTATTGTTCAGCCATTGGTCCTTGCCACCTCTCGTGTGGTGCACTTTGAATCCAGAACTCAGCATTGGAACTGCGCTTTTCATTTTTCTTTCGGCTGGACAAAGGGAGATCAAAGGTTGACTTACTTTAAAACATAAACTTCGGATCGACCGGTCTTGCACACTTTCCCAAGTGATACTACGTGACCGTTAAGAAGTCGTTAGTTCCCTAACTGGAAGTCGGTGCTTTGGTGGGGACTGCCGAAATATTCCATACTGTGCTATTATAAACATATATTACATGTTTTTGTGATTAGATAGATGTACCACACAAAAAATACTTGCGACATAAAAAAAACCACAACAACTAATATCATATTTGAAATTACCATGAAAAAATACATTAGAATCAATAACAATACTTAAGATAGTGTTATAATTCATAAACAAAAACTAATCTCAGACACAAAAATTGGGCAAAAATAGTAGCGTGATGGGGACTTTTCAGTGGCGTAACGTACACCCCCACATCGCGGGGGGGACCAGGGTTCTAAAGGGACCCAAAGCCTGACTGACACAAGTGCCTACCCTTTGTTAAATTCCACGTGGGGGCCCAAAACCTGACTTTGCAGGGGGGCCCAAATGTTCTCCGTTACGCCACTGGGACTTTTTTCTGCTACTATATGTGTATAACACGAGGTATTGAAAAATCTTATCCTGTATCTAGGGGTGTTTGGGTGATACGAACAGAATTTATACATGTAAGAAGCACATATATTATATTCTAAAATATTTATTTTCAATAAAGATAAATAAATATTAAATCAGTTTGGTGACGCTCATATTGAATTCTCCCTCAACAGCTACAATAATTAACAGTCAATGATCCCTTGGCTTAAATCTTGGACTGCCCCTGGCTTAGAGAAATTTGTTACAAATAAGGTATAGTTTAGTGCCATGCAGATTGGTACTTTTCCCATAGGAAAAGAATATGATTTTTATTTCCAAAGCATGAAGAACGTATCGCTTCTTTAGTTAATTAGAAAATTCCATACGCCAACTTTAGTATTTCTAAATGAAATTCAAGACGACATAATGAGCAGATCTTGTCAATTTATTCTTGCATTTTTTCTACTGACAATGGCACACTTTGTGACGTCTTACGCGTCTTTTCTTTAACAAGTCCTTTGGGTTCTTTGGGCCAGAATTAATGGCAACTCTTTTCCAACCAAATCCAAGAAGCGAGAAGTGAAGAGATGCAAATAATATAGGATAAATATAGGATCTTAGAGTAAGCGGAATGGCAATGTAGAGGAATGTTAGACAATTGACGTGCGTTGTGGCAGTTGATGATTATTGAAGTTCGTGGTTCAAGATTTAAGTTCTATGTGTCGTGGATAAAAATATTGGTGTTCGACTAGAAGTTAGTCGTCAAGTTGCATACCATTGCAGATAAAGACAAGTAGCGTTACAGACTAATATAAGGTAGGATTGATTATTCATTAGAACTGAGGATTAATCGGTTTGATTATTGAGATTGGTCTGAATTAGAAATATAAATATATATATTGTGTATTGCATATTGCGTCATCGTAGATTCTCTCATATTAATTATTGTAATTAAATTTGTTAAAAGTTTAAGTTGAATATCTTAATAAAGTCATATTTAGATTATGTCTGATCCAAGTTCTTTCGCTAACCCTACACCTCTAGCTCGCGCTGATACTTCAAGGGATGTACTTCCAAGGGGAGGTACATCACAACTCTCTTTGGTTAACCGAGAAAATTTTGTGAAATTTAATTTCTTCTTAAGATTACACATCTAAACGGAAATCACAAGAGTAAAATCAAAAAGCATAATCAGTTTCTCCGGAAGTAATTAATATAACTGAAAGCTTTTGCTAATTTTCGGATATTAGAAAACGGAAGATTATGGATTAGCACCGAATTCACACATCAAGTTAATCTCTTTTATGTGATTTCCCGCTGATGAAAAATGGCATTATAGCAATTAACTTGAAAGTAGAAAATAAGCCACTACCATAAAAGTAATGCGCAACACTTAACAACACGATTTGAAGGAACAATTTTGAAAAAGATTGTCAGTAAAAATATATCACAAAAATAAGATTATGTTAAAACACTTATGTATATTTAATAAGGCGTTAAGTAATTATAAAGAAACTTTAAGAAATTTATATTAGTTTGTAATGGTAACAAGTTATGTATTTTTTTTTCGAAATAAAACAAATTACTCTTTTCGTGAAAAATATTTCAATTTTTTAAAGTTAAAGGACTACGTAATCTGTTTTTAGTTTCACACAATCAGGTTTCAGATAAATAAAACTTTATAACATAAAAAGGAATAAGTTTTAAGCTTAAATTAAAGCACTCAGCCTTGCTTTTATATCATTATAATTCTAAGTCTGTGCCAGTTTTCGAAAAGATAATAATTTGACTCTATAGTTCATACACACACACATTGAAAGTTTCTCTTACTCTTATATGTGCTTTGTTACATGGTTCTGATTTTCAGAATTTTATCTCATTTTGTATTGTAGAGTATATTTAATGATAATTCCTTATTATTTTTTTATAATATAGGTATGCAAATATATGTATATATATATATATATATATATATATATATATATATATATATATATTTTATATATTAGCTGTCAGCAATTTTTATAATACTGCAGCATCCATTTTATATTTTTTAATCTCGGCTGCTCATATGTCCTTCATTGTTTGATTATTCTACTACCTACGTGTGTTTTTTTTTCTAATGTGATTGATAAATTTTTATCTCTTGTTTGTAGAGAATTAGACTATATTTATATATATGCAAAACAAGCAACATACAAAAGATGGTTGAAAAGGACGTTTCTAAAACCAGTACAATAATAAAACATGTATCACTATTTTTGAAGTTTTGACATTTAGCAGATTCAAACAATGAAAGTATTCACATTATAATAAATTAAATGTCTTAAAATCAGTTATAGATATTAAAAAATTAATGAGCTATACCCAAAGAGAAAGGAAAACTTAAATATGTGGTTTCTACTATAATTAGTTAAAAGTATTTGGAAAAAAAATGTCTTTCCTATGTTTCAATCTTAATGGAGATTAAAAATATATCTTATCAGATTTATAAAAAAAATTTTTTGAAATTGCATAGCCTTTTTAAGAAAATTTAGTAATGTATCATATAAAACTGTACTCTAAGTGATGAAGGAGATTTCAGACATAGAATGCAACTTTCTAATATTACTCTTGCGTTTATTAAATGTATTTTTTATTTTTATGTGACAGTTTCAACGTACTTAAAGAAAAGGAATTTATAGTTGATTATAAATCAAATTTTTTTCTACATGTTAGAAAGATGAAAGAATGAAAAAACGTTACATGAAAGATCTGTTAAAATTAATTTTAGTCAATAATTTTGCTTGACCCTTTAACTTGTGAATTTTTTTGACCAAAATCTTTCAAAAAGGGCACTTTTCATTGCATATTACTAAGTATAATACTAAAAAGAATAACAAAATGGATAAATTTCGCTAATTCCTCAATTATAAAGCTTTCACACAAACACATATTTTTTATTTTATAACTGTGAGACACAAAAAACCCAAAATGTTTGTCTTTATAAATACAATCTGCATGTTTTGAAAATTATTTCATATATCTTAAAAAATTTCAATCAAACTTACAAAAAGTTACATGTCCGTTCCTCTTTTTAAAAAAAATTGAAACTTGTGTGTATATACAAACACAATTTGAAGCAAGATGTGATACAAAGTCTTGAGCTGCAATCGGGACAGAAATTAAGATTTTTTTTTTTTTTACCTATCTTTCTTTCTTACCTTTTTTTCTTTAAGATAACCATTTCATTTCCATTTCTTCGCAAGCAATAAACTGCTAATTGTCTTGTAATTGATCCCTGTTCCTTATTGAAAATTTTCAAGGATCAAAATTCCTGCCTTCAAATAAAAATCCCCGCCTTTATCACAAAGAAAAACCCATGAGAAGTCAAGGACAAAATGCATTTCTTAAAAACACTAGCACTATTAATCTCCCTATAAGAATTAAAATAACGTGCAAATCAAAGATAGAAAGATCAAGTAATATAATAAAGACATAATCAATTTCTAGTTTAAATGGATAAATAGAAAGTATTTTATTAACAATAGAAAATTTGAACAAGATATTGAAACAAACATCAGTGCCCGTACAGTGTATAGGGAAACCGGTTGTTGTCATTTATCAGTAGCCCGTACAGTGTACAGGAAAACTGTTTGTTGTCATTTATCAGAAGCCCGTATAGTGTACGGGCAAACCGGTTGTTGTCATTTATCAGTAGCCCGTATAGAGTACGGGCAAACCGTTTGTTGTCATTTATCAGTAGCCCCTATAGGGTACGGGCAAACTGGTTACAGGGTTAAAAAAAGGATCTACTGTATGTTCATCAGGAAATAATATGAAACACATGCTCATTGAAAAGCATAAATTTGTAAAATTATCGGGCACTTTGAAATCCTCCGGGAAGAGTGCCTGATGCTCGTTAAATCTATCGATTGATTGATTGAATATTAACGTCGCAATGTTCAGCTACACGAGGGCTTTTTGGTGACGGATCACGTAATTTTGAGCCATGGTCAAGTGAAGAGGATGACACCTGAGTTGCCATCTCCCTCTCCTTACATTGTGGGTCTTTGGTGGTACTAGGCTCCAACTCGTGACAAGGCAAGCCACGATCCGATACGTATACCACTCAGCTACCGCGGCGACTTAAATCTATCGATTGAAAGTCCTCATCGTGGTGTGGCGTCGAATTTGGAAAAGCAGAGTGCCAGCGTAGGTGTCATTCTCACAATTTAAATATAATTAAAGATAATTGGTTCTTCGCACATAATCTACATGTTGCTTTAGGGTAGCCCAGCGTTTCTCAAACTGTAGGGCGCGTCCTCCAGGTAGTGCGATCATATTAAAAACTCGAAAACAAAAGATTATTTTCAAAAATTATTAATTTACTGTAAGTCACAAACAAAATGCATTCTGACATAATAAAAAATAAAATACACAGTTATCCTGATAAATGTTTCAGTCTATAGAATGTATTTTATATTAATTTAAAAAAACTAAGTTAAGAACTAATTTCATAATTACCAGCGACCTTATGGGTTTGTATTAAAACTTATCTTGATAATGTGTACCGTTTACAATTAATCTCTTAATTGCCGAACAAAAGTCACGTGATTCGCTCCCCAATGCCACCTTTTTTCACGTAGATGCTCATACGTGATGTATTTTTTTTAAGGGAGGGGGAGAAAAGGGATAAATAATTTTATAGACAGTAGTGCACAGCAATGATCGTAATTCGGAAAGTCGTATATATATGTCCAAAGAAAACTAATGCTTTGGCTGAGCGAGACGTTTATATACGCCGTTGGCACTTAAGAGGCTAAAGTCGTTTATTGAAGCTTTAGTGTTAAATTATAGTATTATTGAATTTATACATTGTTATTGTATCGGGGGAGGTGCAATGGAAATTATGATTGAATATTGTGTCGCGAATATTGATAGTTTGAGAAGACTGGGGTAGGCCGTAAATAAACAATCACAAATTCCATATCGTATTTAAATAAAATTATATTTAAATATCTTATTTTTTTTTGCCAGTAGTTCTAGAGTAATTATTGAAGATTTTAATATTTTTTTATTAATAATTCATCTACGGGGTGTTCCAGAATTATTGGAACAAACTTCATGGGGAGGAAGGATACATCAAAAGGATTTGATTTTTATATAGGGTGTTTTTTTTAGAGGTATAGAACTTTAAATTGCAATAAAACAACGATGTATTAATCGATTGACATGAATTTTTTTATTCGAAAGATAATCTTGTGGCATTACATTTTAAATATGATTTCTGGCATATGACTGCCACGGCTGGCTCGAATGTAGTCCAATCTGGACGTCCAATTTTCGAAGACTTTTTCCAACATTTGTAGCCGTATATCGGCAATAACACGGCGAATGTTGTTTTCCAAATGGTCAAGCGTTTGTCGCTTATCCGCACAGACCAATGACTTTACATAGCCCCACAGAAAATAGTCCAGCGGTGTTAAATAACAAGATCTTGGAATCCAATTTACAGGTCCAAAACGTGAAATTAGGCGGTCGCCAATTGTGTCTTTCAATAAATCGATTGTGGCACCAGCTGTGTGACATGTTGCGCCGTCTTGTTGGAACCACAGCTCCTGGACATCATGATTGTTCAATTCAGGAATGAAAAAGTTAGTAATCATAGCTCTATACCGATCACCATTGACAGTAACGTTGTGGCCTTCATCGTTTTTGAAGAAGGATTCCACCAGCCCATAAAGCGCACCAAACAGTCAGTTTTTCTGGATGTAACGGTGTTTAGACATACACTTGTGGATTAGCTTCACTCCAAAGGCGGCAGTTTTTTTGTTGATGTAGCCATTCAACCAGAAGTGCGCTTCATCGCTAAACATAATTCGCTTATGAAAATCGGGAACAACGGCAATCTCGTTTTGGGCCCATTCGACGAATCTACGCCTTGCTTGATGATCGTTTTGATGAATTGCCAAACCAAACAGAGAATAAATCACTTGACAGCTGTTAAATAGGTCGCCATCTTGGAAAGTAATGCCAACTTAAACTACTATACCTGGAAAAAAAACACTCTTTAGCAACTCATAGTTCGAAGCGTCTTCGTTTGGTTTTAAGTGTCATTTTTCTCAAGAGCATTGGAGGTAGCAGACCTGTACTACCACAGCCATTTTAGCTGTCATCGGCCACACAGCATTATGGAACATTTTTCGAACACCGAGCTGGCAGATATGCACCTGATTTACAGTTTGGAAGAAGGAAATGCATGAGAAGCAGAAAGGTATTCACAGATAGATTCATCGGAACTCTTGTATGTGCACGAGTGACACGAACAACCAGCTTTAACCAAAAAATATTTCGGAAGATCTCAATCTATGTCTCTTCGTTACTTATACCTTTACTATGACGTTTCTGACCATGAGTTTCTGTGCAGATCTAAATCCGTGTGATGTTTTTAACCTCCTCTAGAAGTTTGTCCTAAGGTGTTTATGAGATTATTAAAACAGATTCAAAAATAGTTTTATCAAACGACTAAAAATACAACTGTTTAGTTACATTTAATAAATATATTATCATATTACTCCTAATCATTTTCAATAAATAAAATTACATGCATCTTCTAAGAAAAAAGAAAAGTAATTTAATGATGATGAATATAAAATAAAGAAGCATTTTCTAACAATGAATGATTGCGTCATTGAAAAGTTCTTATAAAAATGAGCATTACACAAAGTCTTCAAAATATGCTGCTTAAGATGTTTAGTTCATAAAAAAACTTTAACAGACTGAAATGTGTTCTTAAAATAAGAATTTATAGGGTGGTAATTCTCGTATCTTACCTTAATAAAAATAAGATTTTTGGTACAGAAATTTTTACGACCGCATAAATCCCTTTGCCAGACATTAGACAAACTTTAAAAGAACATAGTCGGGAATTAACAATCATAATAAACTATCTATTGTCATCGTACCTGGCATCACAAATGATACGATTAGTTTTGAAAAAGAAATTCTGATTTGTCAGATTTAATAATCGATATTTTTAAAGTTAATTCCACTAATACTCTAATGTTGGAGAGCAAAATTTTAATTCAAAACATGTCATGAAAAGATATATTAAGTTATTTATAGTGTTTGAAAGAATTTACGTAGAATATAACAATAGAGAACATTTCAAATCTATATTTCTTATATATGACTACTTTTAAAGCATTCTTAATACATTTTTCTATTCCTTTGCATGAAATTCAATTCATTGAAGAAACTTATTCAATTCCAACTATTAGCTCACACTCTCTATGTATTTATTTATTTATATTGGTGGAATTTTCAATCGTTAATAAAATACATTTTAAAGAGCTCGATTGAGGTTAAATATTATATACCTTATATTATTTGGATGACAATAAAACAATTTAATTATTATTAATAAAAATTAATTGATTAAGTCTAAGTATTCAAAGAATTTCAAATACAGCCACGTTGGCACCATTTTTGGAGACTTAGTGACCCTTTTGGTCACTAAGTGTGCCCACCCAACTTGTGTTAAAAAACTTGTAACTATTTTTTTTCTCACAATTTTAAGCATTCAGTTGGACTAATTCCCACTTAATATTGTGATCCAGTCATATGTATATAAATAATTATATTATTTGTAATTATTTGATAAAAAGCAGCTAAAATAAAATATTTCTTTGTTGATTTCAGTAGGAATTGACTTAATTTTTTTACATTACTTGTTTTTAGAATCAGTTGAAGCGAGATTAACAGGAGAGAGAAATCTGGGCAAGTAGATATGATTTATCTTTTTTGTATTACAATTAAATTATTTTTTTTTGTACAATGTGTGCATGTTAATTGAAAATAACTGTTATATAAGTTTCATCCGAAGTATATAACTAGTAGAACAGTAATACTTCAACTTTTTCGAATCCGTAGGTACGCGATTTTCCGACCTCGTTAATTTCTCTCTGGTTTGAACGCTACGCAAGTGGATTACTCACCCCCGATTTCTGCGCAGCTGAAAATGATAAAATTGGTAATGGAATGAATGTTAGTAATGGATTGAATACATTTTCTATCTTGCCATGCAAATAAATTAAATAATGAATAGTGATGACGTTCAAGAACTGCTAGATTCCCACAATGAGGAGCTCCCAATTGATGAGAGGGGCTGTGGTAGCCCAGTGGTTAAGGTATCGGACCAGTGCAGGCATGTCATGAGTTCGAGCCCAGTACCACTAAAGACCCGCCGTGTAGGGCATCGATTCACGTTAAATCTGTCGAGAGCTGAAACGTCCTACCGTTGGTGTGGTGTGGTAGTTAGGAGAGGGGGTGCCAGTTCAGGTGTCGTCCACGTCACTTGACATTGGTTCGAAATTACGTGGTCCGTTGCGAAAAGACCTCGTGTAGCTGAATAGCGCGACGTTAATATTCACTCACTCACTCACCCAATTGATGAGCTCATAGATATGCATGGACAAGAGTAAAACATTATTATTTAAACCCAGTTCAATCAGATAATCGAATCATTGTTGGGAATATAACAGAAACCCTCAGTTTAATTGTAAAAGGGATACAGTAATATGGACTCCAATGAAGAGCGTGTTCTTTTTAAAAAAAATGGATAAATTAATTATTATAATGCTAAGAGGAAATTTCACGTGAGAAAACAAATATTTGAGCCAGTAGGCTGCTTTATATATATGGTTTTAGAATACCAAAATAACTTTGGTTTGTGACTGTATTTGTGTTAGCTAACAATTCACAGTACATTTTATTTTTCTTCTAAATTATTATTCTTTTTCGTCTTCAAGCCCAACTAAAAATAATTTATATGTATTTATATACGAGAGAGAGAGAGAAATTATACCCTTAATTACGTGAATTTGACTTAAGTGGTTATCACTCAATCCCACTTATCGCAAGTGGAGAGTGAACTTAAATGAACGTCACTCTCATTCGGTTTTTATCGCCAGTGTTCCGAAAATTTGTTCCGACAAGATTGCCCCCCCCCCTTAAAAGAAATCACGTGACTAAAAGAGGGACGTCTTCCTCGGATTTTTTTAGTGTACTCAGTCTTCCTTCTTGTATGCTTATTTAATAATTCATCTTCCCATGTGTATTTATTATTCAATATATATCAGTAGGAATAACTATAAAGAATGGTACGATATTTATATTTTTGTATAACTTTATTCTTGTGCCATTATTGAATTTCTTTCTTTTTAGTTTTGAGGGCACGGTATAATGAATTGGTGCGTTTATGCCAACATCTCGAATTATGTAATGATTTAAGATATTTTATTTTATATGAGAAATTATAGTGTTTAAATGAGAAATTAGTGTTTTGTTTATCCTGTCAAATCTTAATTAACTTAAAAATGTTATTAATTACTTAACCTAAAGCTGCACACATTTTATACAAATGCATAGTTATTGATGTGGGCCCAACTGGTCATCTAATAAACTTGACAGCCATACGTTTCGGTTTTTTGTTTCCCAAAAGATGAACAGTTGATGCAAACTTCAAAAGGGACACTCCCTAGGAAATTTAAAAATAAATCAGATGATATTTCAATAGAAGAGTATCAAATTTAAAGTACGGAGAAGGTTATTGCGTTTATAATATTAAATTCTAATGCTACGATTACAAATATAGATTTGTTGTATATAAAAAAATCAATTTCAGTTCAGAAAATGTTGAAGAAGCAAAATATTTGAGACTTCTGGAAAGAGGAGATTTAAAAATGTTCACAGATAATGTTATGAAAATCATTTCAATGCAATATTTTATTTTTAATTTGTATATTCAAAAAATTCGAGTTAAAATATCTTAAAAAGTTGATTGTCAATTATCTTGCTTTACTAGCATAACAGAAGCATATTTGGAATTACATGAAATGCGGAATGTCTTGCATTCGTTTAATTCATCTTCTGTAAACTATAACACACCAGTATTTCCATTTTTAAAGAAATATTAAATACACTCTTGGCAATATATGCTTAAATAATTATTCAAAATAGAGCAATGAAGACATTTTAACTGCGATGGGTAATCGAAAAATGAAGGAACAAGTTCGATATAAAGACTTTTTTGAAAAAGATCCGCAATTTTTTTAGGGGGTGACACTTTTGTTGCCAAGGGAAGTATAGAGTTGCAAAATGTTATCTCCCTCCTTCGCCACTCCCAAAAACAAGAAACGCGGTAGCTTGCCCCCTCTCCCCGCCACTTCCTTAAAACATGAAACGCAGTAGTTTGTCCCCCTCTCCCCCACCAAAATTCAATGAAAGTGAAGTTCCTTGCTTCCACTAAATTGAGCCCCCACCTCTTTTAAAAACCCCACATATTTTAAGGAAAATGAATGGCGGGATTCTTTCTACAGAATAATTTGGGTTTAGTGAGTCTTGTATCGAGAAGTGTGTGCAGAAAGATGTAGAGCAGAAAATGAGAAATAATTCTAATGGTTACTATTTATATTTCAACCTATCAAAGTGTAAACAAATTATATAGAATTCATTCCCAAAAAAATTAGTTCAATATATTGTGTGAGAAGTTGGATCAACTCTTCTGAACAATTTGCGTATTATTTTAAGTGGGGATTTTAATGTAGATTTTTCAAAAGACAAATCAAAGCATTTAATAAGATTTTTTTTAAAAATCAAAATTCACTTTAATTATACCAAATGATCCAAATGAAAGCACGGCAAAGTACCGAACAACGCTTGACGGAGTTTTTTTCAGATATTTAAATAATTTTTAATCTAAAGCATTTAAAACCTATTTCAGCTACCATATAATCCTATTGTTTCTCTTTCTTAGAATACAATTAATTCACAAATATGTATATTTAGCAAAAAATATTACATTATGAGTACAAACATAAGATTAAGTAATTTTATATATGACAGTACTAATATAATATCCCCTTGTTTTCTCTATTCATCTAACAAATCCTTGAAATGACACTATAAAATTTTAAGTTATTACTTTTTTCGTGTGTTCATAAGCCCACACAATCTTTTTTATTTTGCTTACGTTGCTTCACTCTATTGGTTTTATTTTTAATGGATTTTGCAATTACACAGTTAAACAATGCATTTGCTTAACTGTGTAGCTTAATTGCTTAATTTTGTTTGTACTCGTTTGACTATGTAACATAAATTATTTTGTGACTTTATTTATTTCATAACTTTACTGTTTTGTTATTTATCTTTTATTTTATTTGTCTTATTTTGTTTGTTTTACTTACTTTTGTAAGCTCCTTGTGATAGTTGGGGTGTGCAAGAATTGTTAAAACCACCTTCAAAGGAATAAATGCTCCTAATTTAATAAATAAATTGTTTATAAAAATGAAACACTTTTGATATTCCATACATCATTAACTTTTCTGCAGCAATATTTGTAGACTGTAATTGAATCTATGAAATTTGAATTAAATTTATTACCATGATATCGATTGTAGAAGAGCTTACCAATATAGAAAGCATTCGCTTTTTAAAATGAATAGTGCAAGTCTCAGTCATGATAATATAAAGTTTATATAATAAGCTTTTTTAAAAAACTTTTACTATTTAATGAATTAAATGCATATTAATTTCAAATAAATCTAAAGGATGACTAAGTAATGACTTAAATCCCTAAATATATGCAATTGATTTACGAGGACTGCATATTAAATACTATCAATTTATCTTAGAAACTCGCAGGGAACGGGCATGCTCAAATATGATATGAAAATGGTAAGGTGGGTGGCTCCATTGTCAATGTATATAGAGTGCAAAAAACAATCGATTTATTTATTATGATAGTTGCTGTGTGACGTTGTAGTAAAGAGTTTCATTAACAACTCTCAAAAGCAGATGTGTCAAACTCACGGTCATCTACGAGCATTTTTGCAACCAGGCTAATGTATCCCCACGCAATAATACATAATAAAATTCTCCCGAAGTTGGAAAGATAGCAGCAGAAAAAAGATATCAAGTGTCAGGATAACAACATTACATTTTTTGTCCTTTTATTTCTGTTTATTATAATGTATTATTCAAAAAAAAATGCTACGCTTCTTTAAATATTGATTTTTTAAGTCCACTTAAAGTTAAACCTCGTTCGCGTGGCTCGAGTTAGCTTTTTAGTTTGAAACTCCTTCTCTGAAGCATGTTTTCAAAAGTTGATCAGCATTCATGGCTTAAAACCAAGATAGCCGAGAAAATGCAGCAGAATGTTATGACAAATTACTAGAAACCTGTGAAAAATACACATTACCGTACAGAAAAGGTGCATGGACGGTTAAAGCGTTTCGTTTGGGTCGGAATGAGACTGAATTTGCAATGTACCTGTCAGCCTTCCATTCCTCCAGCCAGAATGACATCATGTGCGATCTCCTTTCCATAGACTATTGATAGACTGATCCATGTTTATTGCAAAACAGACAAACACTACCGAGTAGCATGCCAATACTCGTTCTCATGTCGCAAACATCGTCACTTTCCAACTTCGACGATGGCAGTCTTGGAACACCCTCCTTACTCATCTGACATGAGTCTTAGTGACTTCGATCCAATTTGAAAGTTGAAAAAACCTCTCCCAGGAAGCCTATTTCATGACATTTCACCTTAACGCATCACTGACATCAACAACCAACACCTTGCCACCTGCAAAACTTATAACCTTTGCAGGTGTTTACGTAGAAAGAATGTAATAAAATAATACTTGTATTTTCTTTAAAGATTAATTTATACCTACGTCGTAATTACTTAATTTAAAGCCCTCATATTCACGATTTTTATGAACCTGTTCAGGACATTTATGTGATCACTTCAATTAACACGATATCATATGTGCGATTGCGTTTCCCTCGTTTTGAGGCCCATGATCACTCCGACGTGATATAAATTTGGAACGTATGGAATTAGGAAGGATCATAAACAATAAATTTTAGTATATATAATTATATAGTAATGATTTTATATCATTTTTTTAATAGAGTCAAGCTTAAGGTATCCGACTACGTTCGGAACCGTGATTTTAAAAAGCGCAGAAATGGATAATTTTCATGATATTTAGTGTCACTCAGATTAGAATACATGCATAAAATTGTTTTAAGGACATTTTGACAAAAAAATATATTTAAATAGAATATTTTGGCAAAACATTAACTTAGAATAATCTTTTTTTCCAAATGTTCTACTTTTGTGAAAAATGGTTCTATTGTAATAATATTTTGCCTGTATATAGCTCCAACCTCTGTACAGAGGATCAACTATGATTTTTGAAAAATTCACATATTTTCAGAGTTACCACCAATTGAAATAATTATTGGCGTTTTTTCCTTAAAATTTCTCTCCTCTGTTGTAAAATATGAATAAACCCACTTCTATGTTATATATTTCAAAAATTCTAGTTGACCCTCTGTAGCGAGGTCTGAGCTATGTATAGGCAAAATATTATTTTAATAGAAGAATTTTTCACAAAATGTGAACATTTGGAAAAAAGATTGTTCTAAATTAATTTTTTACCAAAATATAATATTTAAATAATTTTTTGTCAAAATGTCCTTAAAACAATTTTATGCAAATATTATAATCTATGTGACACTAAATATCATGAATAATATCCATTTTTGGGCTTTTGCAAACCACGGTTCCGAACGTAGTCGGATACCTTAACAGGAAAAATTCGCCTGGTCCTGAACGGGTTACATCCATTATGAACATTCATAAAATAAAAAAAAATATGCAGGATAAAAATACTTCCTAAGGTTATTTTAACTTCAAAACGAGATATCAAAATTTTCCTTTTCTAGAAGTCCGCCCCTTCTTAACCCATTAAAGATTCAAGAATGCTTCTTAATGAGAAATACCAAAGTTCTAGAAAAAAAATCGAATAAAAAACACCAACAATGTAAGACACATGGTATACCTTGGGGGAATGAAGCAATTAAAACAGTACACCATACATATATGGACATAACTTAACGGCGTATCATCGTAACACGTGATATTCTACTGATTTTTTCCTGTAATTTTTGCTTCAAAAGAATATCAGGTTGTGTGTTAGCTACCAGGATAAACTTTTTTCCGTCGAATTTTTTTCTCACATTCTTTTGGTATCGCTAAAGAAAGGATATAGATTCTTTCAATCTTTTGTCTCTTGGGTGCACTACATCATTATTTTTCTTGACTGTAACTTTCCTTTGCCATTGGATGATTTTCTCAGAGGACTGTTAATCTACCTTTTATTCCTCCCTCATATTCTTTCAAAGCACTCTTCGCTTCGTTTTTTATAGTATATTGTTTCTGACACCTTAGTTTATCAGTTTGTTTTCTTCCTTTTTATGAACCTCATATTGGCTTTTATCCTAAAATAATTCGTATCGGTCTTTATAATCCGAGAGGAAGTATCTAAAAAACTGTTCTTTGAACGATATGATTTCTGCTGCTTAACGCAATTTTATCTATTCACTCAAACAGCTGAAGTCTTATCGTAAGTATAAAATATTTATTTTTCCCTCCTCTTAATGCTTATGTACTTCAATATAATTTTAATTTATTTTAACAGCTGTTACTTAAAAGTGTTGTAAGAAAGAGAGTTTTTGAGAGAAAGATCTTACCTTGCATTTCTGGTGGGATCCAAGAAGCAGATTATGTAGAAGAAGATGTAATTTACACTTCTATAAAATTTACAAATAACCTGATATTTGAAAATTGGTCAAATTATAGAGACTTAAGTGGGATGACTATCTGGCTAGAAAGAATGAAGATCATTGTTGCAAGAAAAACTTTATGGCAAACCTCATGGTAAACAGACTTTAGGGCAGACCTCAATAAAATTGATTAATTTTATCGAAAGAGATTTTAATACTTTAAAAGTTAAAAACTCTAGAAGAAATTCGCCAAAAGTTGAGATGTCTGAAGAACACTTCTTGAGCAGGACATGGACCACCCAGTACCGTTGAGCCTCTGAAGAAGAGACAGAATAATAAAAATAGCTTGCTTGCATTATTAAAAACCAAATTCTATCCAAGATTTAGAACAATTATTACACATAATAGTTATATGTATTTAGATACTGAAACAGATTGGAATAATTATAAAAGATTTTAGTTTATAATATGCAATCCGTAACGTTGGGCTTATGAACTTTTATCACTAAAAAATCAGCTTCCTATCAAGAAGACATTGCAAATTAGAGAACAATATTACAGTAGAACCTGTTTTTGCGTGGTCTTTTTTTATGCGATTTTTTATGTACGATTTTTTTTAGCGGTGTATGAATTTCAATGGCTTTGACGCGACTTTAACGTTTTCTATCTATTTACTAGTGGGGTAACGGAGAATGTTAGAACCCTCCGTCCGCCCTGAAAGTCATGTTTCAGCTTTAATACTTTATAAACTGGGTAAATACGTATTTAGCGTAAGTCAAGCCTTGAGCCCATAGAGTCCTACCTCCCCCACCCATGATGCGGGGTGTACGTTACGCCACTGAAATGTAGACACTTCAAGACGCTATGTTCATCTGTTATAAACTGTCTCCCGACAATGCGCGTTCAGTTGCTTTCTCTGAACGCTCCAGTAGCTCATGCTTGATTGAAGACAAAACTTTCAATGACAGTGACATTATCAATAATTTGGTAGATTATGAAGACGGACAAGAAGAACCGCATTCTTTGAGTGTGGATAAATTATATGTAGGGATCCAGCTTTCCAACAATCTGGAAAAGCATTTTCTTAAAATAGATACCAATTAAGAAAGGAGTATAAAATTCCAAAAAAGTGCTTCGATCATATATATCTGGTTTTAGTGACATTTAGAAGCAACTGATCACCCGATCTTCGTCACAAAAACGTACCTCTTACTTTATGTTGCCAAAAAATAAATCAATTGAAATTGTATCTTCAAGTGACGAAAGTGATTTTGAGTTTATTCATCACAGGGCTTTTGATTACGATGAGTAGCAATGAATTATGTATGTGTATTTTGAAAACTTATCCGTGTATACAATGAGGAACTATATGTTTTTAAAATCTTTCCATGTGTAATATTTAATTATATATTTTGTTATGGAGAAGTATTCTTACATACATTTCGTAAATAATTGGCATAGTTCATAAATGTGTTTTTTTATGCGATCATTATCCACCGCGTAAAAAATGTTTTTTGTAGTATTTCCATAAATTTGTTTGTTTTATGTTTTATGAAATTTTGAATATTTTTTTGTGCGTTTATTTTTATGCGGTCCCTATCTGCCGCACAAAAACAGGTTCAACTGTATTATAAAAGAAGTAAAAAAAATATTTCTATTAGTATTCTGTTCTTTCTATAGTTTTATTTATGCATATTTTATAATATTTAAATCTATATGGTGTTAAATGCAACACATAAAAAAAATATTCAATTTATATTAATACAAATCTAGCAGATTTTAAAGATATTCTTTATTTTTTTTAAATCATTCTGCATAATTTACTGATTCACACTTTTTTATTTTGTTTTAATTTAAGGTTGTTTTTTTTTTTAAATTAAATGCTGTAACAACTCTTGTAAACTTTTTTATGTCTAGTTATAAAACAATATCTAGTAGAATTATAAATCTTACAATATTCGAGAGATTCACGTTTTTCAATAAATATTGCTTTTATTTTGAATACGAAAACTAAATAGCTATTTGTCAGCGAGTTTTTAAAATTACTCTAAAATTCATCATTTTTAGATTTTTTAAAATTTTTAAATTGTAGCATACACAGAAACTCATAGATCGGAACAATATGGATTTTATACAGTTCGTAGAATACACATTCAAAACTATTTTAGAAAAAGAAGGGGGTAGATTATATACAATTTTTTTATTACACTATGAAAGAGCAGGATTTTTTTTCCTTTATAGAAGGGAAAATACGAACCACCTCGACTTTTTTTCGACCTGTATTTTATCACAATACGTCATTTTCTAGTTTGACAAGTCTATGGATTTTTTTTTTATAGCAAACAGTTACTATTCTTTCTCAAATGAAGGATTGCCAAAAAACATTCTCTTAAAATTTAATCAATAATTTCTTATATTATAGAGAGGGAGATTATAAAATGATTTATATAATTTTTTTGGATATGTCGCCACGTACCTTGCACAAAGTTAGACGTAAGCTCTCAATAAAAAAATTATGAACCTTATTTTCAAAATTCGCCCTAGCTAAAAGAAACAGCACTCCTGCTAGTTCAATGTATAAGAAATAACAATTATTTTCTCTCAATTAGTCTCGGGTTACCTTTACATTATTTCTTCAATTTCAAGCATTTGATTATTTTATGATTTCATCAACCTGTTCAGAGGACCATGGTCTCATATATGTGATCACGCGTTTCTCCCTCCAGCACCCACAGTATCATATATATGGGATTCCGCTTTCACCTTAGGCCTCTCTTTACTCTGCGGCCTATGGTCACGCCGGTGTGATCTAACTTAGAAACGTTTTTATATGAATTTTTACAAGGCACAAGATGGTGGTTCAAGTACATTCTTTTTACGAATAATGCTTTACAAAACCTTGAACGCCAATATGTACTTCCAGCTCCGATTTTTTTTTAATTAGATCCTGGATATTTACGAATGTAAACAACCACACATGTTTAGATTTTTCAAGAGAATCGGGTAATTAAATATTTATGATTTATTGCGCTCTGGATTTCCTTTTATATTCTGACTAAGTTGGACAATAATGGAAAGTTTATTAGTTTATTGGGCACCAGGCATTCATAATAATAGTATCAGTACTTATTTTACTTATTGTTCGTATTTAAAACAATAATTTTAATACTCAAAGACATTTAAAAGGCATATCTGCATAGGACAAAAGCAATGGCTAATTTTAACGAAAAATAATAGTTTGTTCTCCCTGACTCATTTTTTACTCAGTAAGAACAAATGATTTCTTTCTCATTATTATCGCAACCAGAGATGTCATAACCATTAGAACATAAAATATAATAATAATGAGGCACTACAAAGCTATAAGAAATACACTGCTCAAAATAAATAAAGGATATTGCGGTTTTAGGTGGATCCTGTGGCTGGGGAACTTTTTAGCTGACTGATACAAGTTCGACAGACGTAGTAGGTTATATGAGAATAAATTACACATGTATGGCAGAAAAATGCATTTTATTGCGCATTTGTGTACAAAAGGAAAAAAAAAAACACAATTTGTGCATATGAGAAAAAAAGAATAAGAAAAGGTGTTTTCTTCAAAGGAAATCATTTTAAGTAGGGGGTATGGTTTCCACGGACGACCAGCAATGTTGAGCACCTTTGAGGCATGGAGTCAATGAGGCTATTAATCACGAGTTGGGGTATTCTGCCCCACTCTTCCAGAAGAGCTCTTTCCAGTTTTTGGAGAGTTTTGGGGGGGGGGGTTGGCGGCCAGCAACTCGTCTTTCTAGAGCGTTTCAAACGTGCTCTATTGCATTCATGTCTGGAGAACACGCTGGCCATTCCATTCGTACGATCCCTTCCTCGAAAAGGAAATCCTCCACCAGGTTAGTACGATGTGGCCTGTAGTTACACCCATTAAAATGAAGTCATCTCCGAATTCTGCAACGTAAGGGACTACAATAGGTCTGAGGATACCATCCCTATATCGGCGAGCAGTCAGAGGTCCATCTCGAATGATGTAGAGGTCTGTGCGTCCGTCAATGGAGATGCCACCATACACCAACACTCCCCCACTGTCGAATCTCACACTTTCGTGCACGAACGCAGGATTATTCCTACTGCCATTGTTCCTCCAGATGGAAATACGCCTATTATCTGAATAAACAGAAAAACGGGACTCGTCAGAAAAAAGAACATTGCTCCATTCATTTCTCCTCCAGTTAACATGCTCTGTTGCCCACTCCCTGCGGTCGCGACGATGCCTTGATGTTAGTCTAACACATACCATCGGTCGGCGAGCATACAGACCTACACCATGGAGCCAGTTTCGGACAGTCTGAGTTGAAACCGTGATGCCAGTAGCCGAGCGAAGGTGTTGTTGGAGAAGAGTAGCGTTCATATTTCTGTGTCTCCGAGCCGTTAACACTAAATAACGATCTTCATTGGGCGTTGCTGCCTGTCTACAACCTTTTTCTGGTCTTCGGCCTGTACTTCCAGTCTCCAAAAAACGGTTCCAGATCCTGAAAATCACACTTTGTGACACTCCAATGGCTTGCACTATTTCAGCTTGAGTTTGGCCTCCCTTCTAATCTACCAACAACTCTCCAAGCTTCTGAATCGGTTAAATGACTTCGCTGAGACATCATACTCATCGAAACAAAGCAGTCATTGAATGCCGATCATCCTTGTCTTCATTTCAGTTGAAAGTCAAATTTCATTCGCTGCCGTTGAAGCGACGTTTTTGACGTCGAACTCAAAATTAGCATACTACACAGTTTGAAAATCAGAAAAATTTGCATTTGTGATTCTCTTCTTCCATTTTTTGGCAAAAAAATTTCGCTTATATCTTTATTTTACATAAAACTTACAATATCCTTTAATTATTTTGAGCAGTGTATAATGATTAATTAAAAATAAAAAACAATATTAGCTGATATTTAAAATACTTGTATCAATAAGTTTATGCAAGACTAAATTTTTCGTTTGGGATTAACCAAATAGTATTTTGTAAGTTTTACGCCTATTTTATTTTAATCATCATAGCGAAAAGAGTACTTTTTTTTTTACTAAAATGAAGACATTTTCCACAATATACGCAGCTTTTTTTTTAAATACAGCGAAATTTTTGGACTGCATATTCAATTCTTATCAATGATAGTAAATTGTAATTGTTAGCGTATTTCAATGCATTAAAGATTTTATATTAATTTTTAAATGAAATTAGGCTTAGCAGGAAAATTCTTCCGGTCCCTTGCGTTCATACACTCTCGGAAAGTGCAGGCCTGGGGAAACGCTCCTTTCTTTCTGGGGAAACTTTCGCTGGTCCTAAAGGGGCTAATATCATTAAACTGGAAATAGGTAAAATATTTATTGTAAGGAGTTTTGAACTATTCTAAAAAATAAACTAAAATATTTCATATTTTCTACTGAGCTATGTTATTTTCAAATTAAAAATTGCTGAACATTCCATAGGGCAAATACCCTCCTCCTCAAGAAAGTCTTCGACAAGAATATCTCTGTTTGTTCTCCCATTATGGTTCATAACAATACAATCTTGACCAATTGCTCCTTGGAACAGTCTCGCATGCGGCTCAAGAACTTCATTTTTAAATCGATGTGCAGTACCAGAACCCGTATTAAAAATGTGGGGCAGTATAGGGCCGTTTAACATAATGCCCTTTCAAACAAGAATGCCATATCCATTAGATTAATCGACTCTTATGTTAGAAAAGTGACGCAAGTTCCATGCTCTTTCCAAGTGAAAATTCAACAAGAAATATTATTGGCACTAAACCTGCATTCCTCAGTGAAAAGTACATGGTCCCACTCTTGATTTGCCCAAGACATATAATTTTGGCTCCTTAAAAGACGAGTTATTTTCTGTAATTGATTAAGAGGGACACATACCATTGGTCGTCGTGCACAAAGTGTCTTCTCAGTTAAGTGTATGTTAACTGTTTGTCTAGAAATTGTATTTCCAGTTGCTGCAGCAGATTCCTGAGCAAGCTTCTTAGCTGTCATGTCTCTGTGATGACGAGCATTTATTGTCAAATATCAACGTTGCTTAGATATTGCAGCTTTTGTTCGATCTTGTAAAGGTTTCCAAACAGAAATACCCGTTCTTTGAATTTGTTTCATCAGTCTTCATATTACCATTCAAAAAACATATAGGTTTCGGTCTATTTCTGCTTGAGACATCCCATCCTCAATCCACTCAACGGCTCTCTATCACAATTCATTATCTAAACAATTCTATGAACTTTTTTAACCAAATTAACTGAATTTTGTGCCTATAACAGTGCGATACGCAAGTACTATAAACAAAATTCAAAGCTCTAATGTGAAATTCGTGTTAACGTTTTTAACTTAAAACAGCCATAAAAAATTATTTTTATCAGTCAAAACTCACAAAATTAGGATGTGATGTTTGCTTTTGCTCACTTTATATGTACTTTAAGTTTTTATATAAATAATGGTAGATTTCATGTAAGATTGATTTCAGACATCAGTGTATTATTACATTCAATTTGAAATGCACGAAAAAGATCAACGTATGCACACATTTATATAACTGCACATCAACTCATTGGAAATAAGTAGTATTTAATATTTACAATCCTAAAAAATTAAATAACAGAAAAAAAAACATGCACTATAATGGAAAATTCGAATGTCATACACCCGTTTTAGATCCCCATAGTCCACCCCCCATAGACCCCTAAAGAATGCTCTTGGAACTCATTGAGAATCTTTGCTTTCAATCATTTTTTTTAATATAGAATATTTTTGTCTTTAAACCCCTTTCCAAACACAGCCTTAAGCATAAATTCCATCTTTTGTACATTTATGTATCTTCTTAAAACTTATTTTTTTCCCTACAAATTCATCTATAAAGCTTTTGTGTTTCTCACAGCACTAACAATCATTAAAAATAAATTTAGGAATTAAAATAAAGTTTTTGATTAATTATTTTTGCAATGATAAATTGAAATAGATTACTCTTATTAGATTTTTAAAATAGTTATTCCTCTATAACAAAAATACGTGAAACAACTCAATTTATTTAAGGAATCTAGTTTCCTAAAAATGGTAAGTATAATTAAAGCAATTTATTTAGATTGTTCATTAAGAAATTACAGGTATGGAACTTTTTTCCAATTCCTACTATTAGTTCACACTCTCCCTATGTGTTTATATATATATATATCTTGTTCAAATTTTCAATTGTTAATAAAATACTTCTTATTCATCCACTCAAGTTCGAATACATTTTTTAAACTTGTAATGGATAACTCTTGATGCTAATACAGTGTGTGTGTGTGCGTGTGTGTGTTTTTTCCCCCTCAAATATTAATTCATATATTAAAATTTATTTTATCTTTAATTAGTATTTATTAAATGTATTTTATTCATTAAATTTATTTTATTTTAATTTTTTTTTAATTTTAAATTTATTCTTCGTTATTTCATAAAGTTAGAACTAGCTGCAACAGATGGCGCCACCGAATTAGGAATTTACTTATTTTTTTATATATTACTTTTTTTCTATATTTTTTGCAATTTTAACACTTGCTCAAGAACCTAAAAATCAATTTGTGGATTGACCATTATAACTATACTTCATTTGATAATCGAATTACTCTCGTAAGACAAACAAATTAAAAATATGAGTCAATAAATCAAAGCAATATTTAGCATCCGACAGGATTTTGAATTAAAATTGTTTCAAGTATCAAAATTTGTTATCCAGAGTCATCATTAGCTGCGTTTATCATGAAATGGCTTTGACATTTGGGGATTTGTAATGCCGGCAAATGGCTTAGTTACCAATATGCAGCCCATTAGGAAAAAAAAAATTCAAAGTGAACTTAATAATGTCAAGAATAAATAAGTAAGGAAAAAATTATGCACACTTATTAATACGATGATTTACTTAACATTTAAGTAAAAAGGGAAATCCAATTTGGGACGAATCTGTGGTAAAAGCCTTATTTTTTATGTAATACAATTAACAGAAAATGCAAAGATTATTCCGTGCAAAAGAAATTGACTCTAGTCCTAAGAGTTAATAAGATTTTAAATTATCAGCTCATCCATTAGTACTCCATGCTCTAAAAGAACGAAACATATAAAAAACCTCAAATAGTTAATGAAAAAACTAAAACTTATTCTAATTATCTTTAGTTTTCATTTGCTGATTAAAATGTGCTAATAATGTATACATTTCTATAGCAGTTTTTTTTTTTAGTTTTTATTTTAATTTTCTTTGTTTTAATGTTTTGATTTAAAGTTCTAAAAGATAAAATTGAAGAATACCAGACGAAAAGATTTGCCTTTTTACGGATTAAAAAGAAAAATATTTTTAATCAAGTTTGGGTGTTTACTTTTTATTTACCGTAATAGGATTTTGCTAAACAATTGCTTCGTGTTCGATTCTTAACACCCTCTTTAAGGACTGATGTTGTTTTTATTGAGTTCAATTTGAATATCTTTTGTTTTTGTTCGCAGAATCCATTCGCAGAGATGTTCTCCAAGGAGAATCAATTCTTGGTTTGAAAGGCATCTTATCTACGGATCTGTTACCTTATCGATTATCAATAAATGCAATTATCCGAGAAAGCGAAATCTATCTTTATTTTACAGCCGATATTTATAATCCCATTTGCAGGCCATTTCAACCCCCAAGAAATGCCTCAAGAGATACCACTCCAACAACATTTATATTTATCTTTTAGGAATCTTCGAGTGGTTGTACTTCCTGCGTAGGTGGTATGTTGTTTTCCAATTTATTTGGTAAAGAACACTTCACTCGGTCCATTGTTTTTATATTCACACACACACACAATTCATTCCTGCCTTAATCTCTTATATCTTTCCTTCGATCTTCTTTTTTTCCCTTGAAGATCCAGATGGAGCATCATAAAAACAACTAAACTCCTGTTTACCATTGATGAAAGAAATGCCGTATTAATAAAGTAAGAGATAAACCTTCTCTTTTCGATTATTAATCAGAAAAATAGGGATATCTTACGGAATAGTTTCGATTGTATTGAAAATAGATGTTTATGAATCGAAAGAACTTAACATAAATTTTTTGATTGAAAAAATGTTGAGCTTGTATTTTGTAATAGCTGAATTACGGTAATAAACAGAGAAATGCTTAATAATATTCACTAGTGAATTCATAGTTTGCATTCTTTCAAACGGTTTATCGTAGTTTTATCCCTCAGCTTATTAAAGTTTGGTTGATTATTAAGTAAAAACAAATGATAAATAATAACACAAATTCACATGCTATCAACATGTTCTATATTTGAAACTTACAAGTTTTGGACTTATACTTAAAATAAAATGGCATTCTAAGGATAACAGAATATTTTGATGAAAAGTAATTATTAATATGTTGCTGTCTAGTTCGATTTATAATATAAGACACACTTTGAATAACTGGGGAAAAAATTAAAACCGTTGACAGTTTGATGTTAGATTTATAGTAAGCTATATTGCGAGGTTTACTCTTAACCCTAAAACTGGTTTGCCCGTACACCGGACAGGCTATCAAGAGCTGACCACAGCCAGTTTTCTCTTATGCTGCACATGCTTTGATAATTTCTTCTCTTTATCTGTTATTTGCACATATTTTTCATTCTTATTGTGAGATTATTAGAGTTAGTCATCTTAAGAGAGGCAGTTTGTCCATGGTAATGAAACACTTCTCATCAAGACTTTACTTTGTGAAAAATGATAAGATAATACAAAAAAGCCGATGTTATATCTGTCCCCATTATAATGGACGACTTAGTATTACACTATGTTTCAAATTGTATTTGACGCGCTCACAATATACTCAACTATTAATAAAAGAGGTACGGGCATGAAATTGTTTTTTAAGTAAGAGATATAAATTCTCTTGGGGTATATTGAAACATTCCTTATAGCATGCAGAGTGTACTTGTAAAAAGCAAACATTTGGGGGGTTTCGTGTTTCAAAATTATAAAATAAAAAAAAGTGTGAAAACTTTAAAATTAATTATTAAAATAAAATTCCTTCATTTTTGTATTCTGTTAAGCTTATTTATATGCACTAAAATGTGTCATTTTTTGGAACGTCTTAGGACAAAAAATTGAACGCTTAAGCTAGCAAGAGCCAAAAAGTATTACTTAGACTTAAGTTGAAATATATTTATAATGTAAACAGATTTTGAAGATTGGCTCAGACAGTGTTTCTCAAAATGTGGGAACCAAAACCCTTGGCAAAGAAAGAACATCAGATAGAACATTACCTTGTTGAAATTCAGAAATAACGCAATAATTCAGAATTTCTTCAAAGCAACACATCTTACGGTACATGTTATTAAACTTTCGGCAGTTTGATCTAGGAAAAAAGTTAGTTCAGATAATGAAGGTGCCCACAGTGCAGTCACTTTTGCTTCGTTTAATGAAAACTAGACTATATCATAGAAATGTTCGTCTTCATACTACGCGCAGTCTCTTGAATTAAGTATGACAAGTGTCTGAGAAATGTATCGATCACATATTTTTAAGTCTCCGTATAGTGTAGAGCAGTGGTCGTCAAACTTTTTGATCTCATGGATCTGTAAATTGATAATTCAAATCCCGCGGACCACTAATGGAATGTTTTAAATGTTAAAGTATTGTTTTGAGTCGAATTATGTTTCAATGCATTTTAAAACATCACTTTACGTCATGAGTAAGAAAAATTTCACATTTTTCTGGAGACCAGCGAAATTTTCTCGCGGACCACCACTTTAGCGACCTCTGGTGTAGAAAATTTTCATCAACTATTATTCTAACACAACTTAAGATTTTAAACTCTGAAAAGAAAATTTCAATAAAATTAAAATAAATTTTGCATTGTGAAAAATTCGAAAGATTGGCATTATAAACAATACCTGAGAGCAGGGCTGTTGTTCCTAAATGTAAATCTGGAAATATTTGTATCCATAGTTCCGTTCGTTTCCGTAGTTGAATGATCGTTTACGGCTTTTATTCGGACACTGTTTTCAAAAGTCATCCTGCATTTTGATGTAGGAAAAGTTTTAGATATTGTTTTGAGATATCTTAGAATATTGTATACCTGTAAAAAATATTTCTACGCAACATGCTTTCCTTCCTGTATACTTTGATTACCGGAAACATTTAGTCTATTAATGATATTTCTGAAACATTGTAAAATCTAAACAAATTTTTTAAGTATTCGTGTCTTAACTAAGGAATAGTTTCCAATTTTGTTCTATTATAAATTTTCATATTCATCCCCTCATAAGGAACAATTCATTTCATACCTATTCATTCTTTTTATTTTTTAAAAATATTTATTCCAATTCGCACACACAGATAATGTTAAAAGTAATAGGGAAAATCATATTTTTCACATTCTTATCTCGGATTTTAATTTGCCTCCCTTTTTTCTTTCTAGTTTGAGTGATTAGATGGTGATAAGGATGCCACAGCAACAAATGCAATGATGAAGAAAAATAAAGAAATGATTAATGATGAAAGATGCCAGATACTTTGATTGTATTATAAAAGAAAAAAAAACTAAAGGAAAAAAAATCAGGTGGAGAATATAATTATGTTTCAATCAAGCATTGTATGTGCTCAATACATCATACCGATTTCCTCTGGAAGTTTTTTTTTCAATAATTTTTTCTTTCTAGTCAGAAAATGTAATATTCGTAACAAATGGAACTAACCTTGCAACATAAAGTTGAATATATTTAGTTAAACCCTCGTAATTGCTCTGCTGGCATATAGATCTGCCTCTCTTAACATGTACGTTATGCGTCCCGGTCGCATATATCGGCTCTACCGAAATACGATTATTTTCGTTACGCTGTCATCAGTGAATTTATTCGAAGGTTTAGTAATGCAATAAAATAACCTTGACAGTGTTTTCAGAAGATTTACCTGTTTCGGAGATCAATTTGCTTATTCGTGCCTTTTTCCCCTCCCCAATAACCGCATACGCGCGTATATGTTAGAAACGGTGGCACATTGGGGGGCGAATCGCGTTTTTTTAATCTGTAGTGAAAGGGTTAGTGAAGATTCATCGTGTTTAATACGTGCCACATAATATACACCCAATTTACACTCTTGTCCATAAATTAAGGATAATTCAGAATCACACAGAAATTGAACTCTAAAATAAAAATTTCACCTGTAGAATTATCACACACATCTTGAAGAATAATATGCAAATTACAGGAAACCACCAGATGGCGCGGAGAGTACGTCACAATGACGAGAGTGTAAGAGAGGGGTATAAAAGGAATGGTGGCAAAGACGTAAAATGGTTTACAAGCAATTTAAAAGCTTTTCAGTGCAATAATCCCATAGTTATGGCACAAAGGAAGCATTTGGATGATTTTTTACGTGGTAGAATTATTGGACGACTGGAATGTGGACGTACCCAGCTAGAAGTATCCTAAGAACATGGAATCGCCCAGAGTTTCATTCCCAGGCTTTGGCAACGATTCCAAGATAATGGTAATGTGAGTAGATGCTACAGCACAGGTCGCCTCCAAGTTACAACGCCGAATGATAACCGGTATTTGGCAGTTACTGCCAAAAGAAAAAGACGGAGTACAGCATCAGACCTGTCTCGTCAGCTCTCTTCAGCTACCGGTACGACAGTTTCAAGACAGACCGTGTACAGACGCTTATGGCACATTGGTCTATATGCTCGCAGGTCTATCAGATGTGTTCCACTTACCGCGACTCACTGTCGCCTGCGATTAACCTAGAGTAGAGAGCATGCATTGTGGACACCACAACAGTGGTCTTGTGTGATGTTTTCCGACGACTTCAGGTTTAGTTTGCTGTCTGATTCTCGCCGGACTTTAATATGGAGAGTACCAGGTACCCGTTATCACCAAGAGAACACCATTGAACGACACCATTACGGTGGTGCAGGATGGCTTGTTTGGGGAGGAATTATTCTTGGTCCCAGAACAAACCTGCATGTTAAGAGTGTAACGATGACAGGCCACATTTATCGGGATGTCATTCTGGAACAACATGTACGTTTGTTTCGGGGTGCCATGAGTGCTGAATTTCTGTTTATGGAAGACAACGCCCGTCCTCACCGTGCAAACATTGTAGACGAATGCCTTCAATCGGAGGATATCCCCGGTATGGATTGGCCAGCATACTCACCGGACTTGAATCCAATAGAGCATGTGTGGGATATGCTTGGGCCACGAATTGCAGGCCGTCAACTCTCTCCCACCTGTCTACCGGAACTTCGGAGGGCACTGCTTGATGAGTGGTGTAATATTCCCCAAGATCAGATTGATAATTTGATACTCAGAATGCTTAGGCGTTGTAAGGCCTGTATTGCATCGTCTGAGAGACATACTCCGTATTAACCATCATACTAACCATGCTATACTGTTTTTTGTAAATAGGTTATTTTTTGAAATTTTCTCCAGGGAGTAAAAATCGCAATTTTTATTAATTATGTCAAACATATAGCATCTTTTTTGTTCATTGCCTTTTGTTTAATAAATAGATTTACAAATAAGTCAATTTTTTTTTTGCGTCTGTCTCTTTCTTTGACTGAACTTCATTATCCTTAATTTATGGACATGAGTGTGTATTGTCTGTCTCATACATATGTGCGGGAAAGATATATGGATAAATTAAATATTCATCACACACACATACCATCCCTGTTATGAAATTCATTGCAAAAGAAAGGAATTTCACATAAAATTAAACGAAATAAATCTTTTATTTTAGGAATTCAGAAAAAATGACATGACTTTGCTGAGAACAAATTTCTGTTTTCAAAGTGTGGGTGAGAACCTATTGAATTCCAGCTTATTTTTAACCACGTGTTTTAAATTTCCGTACGCAATAAATAAATTATAAATGTCAAGCTTTTTTTTCACATATACCATTTAAGTATCAGTTTTATGAATGCCATATAAAGAAATAATTAATTAAATAAAGTACACATTTATAAAACTTTTTACCGCTCTAAAATCTTTAATTTAAATATAGCATGCGTTTAGAAGGAAAACTGTGGAACACTAAATGCATTTTTGTTTGAATTTCAGATAATTGTTAATGACGTCAAATAATTACTCTTTCATATTTGTACTAGAAAAATACAAATTATTTTAAAATTTAGGAAAATATGGAATAAAAAAACTGAAATTGATCCTTTTTCCATAACAATAATTTTCTTATTGTAATTAAATGAAAAAATATTTCTTCAAGATTCATTCAATCTTAGAGAGATGATAAAAGAATTAAGAATGTATTTTTCATAAAAAATGTAATCAGAGTGTAAGTTAATTGAATATTATTAATGTCACGACTGCTGGATGGCGTGACCAGTCAGAGTACGTGTATGACTTTCATTTGGTGGAGAAAGGGAAGCCACATGGTTACTAAAAACATGGTGTGCAACATAGCACGGGAATTTTTCCCAATTCTATTTTTTTGTATACATATGCATGGAACTGTATATAATTTATTTCCTAGTGGAGTGCCTATGTACAGAAATTAAATCATATTAGCCCAGAGATGAATTATTTCTGCTTATCGAATGATTTCTGTTTCATTACAGTGGGCCATAATAGATAAAGTTTTCAAAAATTAATACAAGAGGTATTAACTTATTTAATACATTATTTCTATGTTCTAAAATACCACATTATAAATAATTTTAAAAAAATATTCTTATTTTCGGTAAAATATATGAAATATTGCTTTCAAAATTTAATATAAAATTTTTTCATTTGCACTCGCCATTCTGTTTATGAAAAATTACTTAAAAGTCTTTTTAGAATCCAATACATGTTGCAAAGTAAATTTTAATTGAGTTATTATAAAACTTGTGTAGTGTGACTTATTTATCTTAAGTAGTTAAAACTGTACATTCTGAATTGGAAAACCACATTAAGAAGATATGGTTTGAAGTGTATGTTACTTCCCATTTTTTAAAATTCGTTTTTTAATAAAATTAATTTAATTTCAAATATTAATACTTTCACTCATTTAACAATATTTTTTTCAGTAATTTATTGGGTTATTCTGTCTGACTACTTTGAATTTAAAGTAACATATATCCAACGAAGACTAAAGAAACTGTCAACTATGTTATTGATTATTTACTTAAATTCAATTAAAAATACAGTTTCAATTACCTTTCTATGTCATTTCTTAAAGTTACGTTGTTCCAGTACAAACAATTAAGTTCAATGATTTCATAGATGGAGATTCAGAAATCCACCACTAGAGAGCTGGAGGAATCGAAAGCGTAACTTTGGGACCACTCCTTCACGGGAGGACAATTCGCCATTTTTTCTGATGTCATGACTATGCGATTGACTTTCTGCCCTTCATGCCTAAGTGCAAGATGAATTCCATTCATTCTAAACAATAACCTTTAGTCAATTATTATTCGCAATCTAAATGTAACAATATCTGATTTGTACCGACATATGTGAGCGTAGAATATCGATTAAATTGAAAACTGGAAGAGGTGAGTCCTTTCTTTTGTTGAATTCCTTTTGTATGAAAATTCTTGATGTGTACTATTCTATATTTAAGTCTAATCGTTTAAAAACAAAATTCTTAACTCTAATTCTAATCTAATCTAACATACAATAGAACTTAAGTGAAAACAGACATGTTGAGTGACTTAAAGAAATTCTGGTTTTATATGTAAGATATATGATGAATTAAACTCAATATGATTTCATAGAACTTAAGTGAAAGCATACATGTAGAGTGACTCAAAGAATTTCTTATTTAATATATAAGATATATGATCAATGAGTTCAATAACTTTTGTAGACGAAGATATACAATTTTAGAACATCAGATGTTATTAATCGTTATAGCTTTCCTAATCAACTGTTAAAAAAAAACATAAAAGAGTTTCAAAGATTTATATTTTTTCTATAAATATATCGAATGCATATTTTTCAGTATTGAAAGTGAATAAGTTCTAAATAATAAAACATAACGGAGTGAAATGGGCACTTAATTTTGATTTATAAAATTATAATTTTAAATAATATTTTAAAATAATGTGCAACAGTTACAATGGCGATAATATCAATAAATGAAAATCAATTTAGTGACAAAAGTCAAGCAGAAACAAACTTAGCAAACCATTCTTCCATTATTTATCAAATTAAAATCCTTTGATTATTGAAAAATTTGCAAAATTATGGTAATTTTTGCAGTAGCTTTATTAGTAGCCCGGAGCACTGATTTATTCAATGATTATTGCGTGCAGTACTTGAATTACAGTACTGCACAAGTATGGAGATCATGCTCCTGTTACAGTCTTAATTGTCAATTGTTTAAAATTACAATGCCACTTTTTTAAGAGCTATTTTGAAATAACACTAATGATTTATTTATAATTAATTGACTAATTTATTTACTTTATATTTTTGAATTTGAAAAATTTATGAAAAAATGTAGAAGATTTTTATCAAGCATTTTGATATGATATCGATATGTATTTCCATATTTCCATTACTAAAAAGTAAAATTCAACTTGTGAAATTTGCATTATGTACCAAACAAAAACTTTTTTCAAGTACACTTATATCAATTACACAACCTCATATGATCTGAATAATCTTATAAAGATCTTTATATGACAATGAAATATCTGAAGGATGTTTAAATATTGTTACAAATTAAAATTAACGTTAAGGCTCAAAATGTTATAATGCGAATGGAACTGCAGTGTTTTGGAATGAAATGAACATATCCTTATCACAGGATTATTATCATACGACTAAATATTTGTCAGACACAAACTCTTATTACAGTATTAACTATTATACACATTGCTTATAATCTCAAAGGATATTTAAATGTCTATTGAGTTTAACTTAATTGTGAAGCTTTATAATTGCTTATACTCGAGGGGAAAACACAAGGAGGATATAGTAGTAATTACACACTTCAGAGTATTATAAGTTTCAACTGAAACATTGCTATGAATTATAATTATATTAACACAGTAGGAAATTTTGTGTATAATAATATTAATTCTATGGCAACGTGTGTAAGACATACATAAATATAGTTTAGATCTATCACATTAAGTGTATTTATATTTATGCCAAACAGAATTTTATTTAAAAAAAATATTTATTTAATTTACTTACTCAACAAAATAATTAATTATATTTAAATTAAAGTAAGAGTTATCTTTTCGAAAAAAAAGGTACTGTTAAAATGTTCATTAACTTCCTATTATTAGATGTGAAGGAAAGTTCCAGCCTTTTTTGTTGTTGTTGTTGTTGTTTTTCTAAAAAAAAGAATGGTTTTTTTCATTTTTATTTAAAATATAATCTAAAATATAATGCATTTTATTAGTTACAATTATCTACCAACGTTCTGGCAGTTTTTCTAACCCTCTGGAAAAGAAGCTATATGTGTTAGAGACAAAGTATTCATCCATTGTCAGTTGGGAAACCCTCAAAATTTATGTATTAATTTCCGTTGAGAAAATTTTACAGCGACTCAAACAGATAAACGTCCACTATCAAGAATACATGCTGGCGGAGGTCAGGTTTCCTAACCCAACTCTACAATTTCTTATGTGGTGTTCCATGCTACGTGCAGTCTAGTTTTGACGTGACAAATAATCACACCCTTTTAGTTAGCCAAAGATGGATGTTTATATTGAATTATTTATTCAAAGCATTAATGTTGCAAACATTAACGCCATTCCATTTTCTTACAGAACCTTATGCACTATACCCTTGCTGTTTCACAAACAACACAACATAACCCTTATCTGATGCACGCCAGATGTGGATGTGGGTGGTAGTGTCTCCTCTTTGTAAGCATGTGCTTTTTTTCTGACCACGTGCTTGTACATTATTCACTTTTCATCTCCAGTCACCAAGGGGTCCGAAAACGATCTTTTTTGTGGCGAGCAAGGTTTAAAGAACATATCGAAATATCACCCATTCAATTTTTTTCGCTTAATTCATGTGGCACTCAAACAAAGAATTTGGACACGAAGTCAAGCCTTTCAATGTAATCCAAAGCAGAAAGCTGATAAATTTCAAGCTTGAAGCCCACTTCGGTGGAAGTTAACGCGGGATTTGTGCTGATAATTTAGCGTAGCATTTAGTCACTGGCATCTGATGGGTTTCCTGATCTGGGCTCAACTTTCAAGGAAAAATTGCCCAGGTAAAATTTCACAAGCTATCTTTGGGATGTTCGAGTTCTTACTGTTTCCTCTCCAAACGTGTCACAGAAGTTAATTTTTGAATCCATCAAGCTATCTTTGGGATGTTCGAGTTCTTACTGTTTCCTCTCCAAACGTGTCACAGAAGTTAATTTTTGAATCCATCGCGTCATTCCCTTTTTTTTTAACTCAAACAACATACAATGCGTTAAGTGTACTTTTCTTCACTCATATTGAAACTTTTACAACTTAAAAAAAAAAAAAAACTAACTAAAATGCAAAAAAAAAAAAAACATAAATCATCAATAGAATATTAATGTACTCTTTTAAACTGGTTTCAGTTGGATCAAACATCTTGCTAAGGTTTGACAGAATATAAAAGTGCATGTGTTCAAAAACGACACAGCGTTTCCTTATACCCAATACATTACCAAATGATATTGATGTAAGCATTTTCAATAAAAATTACGCAATTTTTTAACATATATATATATATATATATATATATATATATATATATATATATATATGTATATATATATAGTTATATAGTTGTAACTATCTTAACTAATATTAAAAAACATGATCCTAAAACGGAAAAAAATATAAGAAAAATTTCCGTTATTATTACCATATCTAGATTTCACTATCCTAAAGAATGAATTAAATTTCGTTATGTATTTTTTTCTTTAATGCGATGCTACAATAGGTCCGGTTTTTTCCGGCATACAATAATATATATATTCTGCTATACAAACTATCTAAAATACTACATAGTATTAGATTCTTTCTTTAAAGGTCAAAATTTTACACTTTACTTTACTTTTAAATTATATTTCATTTTTATTTATTTACATTTCCCTCTTTTATGGTACCTGAATTTCTCTTTTGAATAATTCTATAAAAAATAAGTATTAAAATAGTCATTGATTGTGTGACACATTATATTAGTTTTTAAATTAATTAATTGTAATAACATTTTAAGAATTTTATTTCCTTCGAATATTAGTTTCAGAGAGCTTTGTGGGTGAATAAATGTAGTAATATTTTAAATGTGTGTGCATGAGTAATATGTGTTAGTAACTAAAATGCGTGTATTATCTTATTTTGTCTTATTTCTAGTAATTTTTATTGAGAGGCGAGCTAAAGCGCATATATATATATATATATATATATATATATATATATATATATATATATATAATCCTATACCATCTTAAAACTCTGCTTGTAATTTATTTTGTACCAAGTATACAAATCAATCAGTGCTAGTGAATCTTTGCGTTGGTAATACTGCGCATTTCTTATTATTAAACTAGAAATATATAAAACAGGTAACATGTTTTTAAAATTTACTTTTCCTCGGATTTGACATCAAACATCAAATACTTTATAACAAACCCTTTTATTATATATTTTAAAGTATATGTAGAATTTTTACCTTCACATATTTTATAGAATTTGACTCAAGACGACTTCCAAAGTGGTAGCGAAGTTGTGGTGTATGAAACTGATTGATCATTCCAAACAATAGCTCACACTGTAAACATTCGCACACATATAGTTACTAATACTAAATGTTCTATTCTTTGTAAAAAAATAAATATCACTTTAAAAAGGATCAGTAATGTAATGTATAAAAGTTTGAAAATTTAACATTCGTACATAAATTGTTTGTTCAGAGTGGTTATTATAATTTTCCAAAAACAACTCCCATTACTTTTTTTTTCATTTTCATAAATTTATTTCGTATACAATTTTAGCGTTTCCTCATCTAAAAATCAATAAATAAATCTGAAAATCACACAATAAAATTATCATAACTCATTTTTGTTAAAAGGAAATATTTCAAAAATGGGTCGATGTTCTAAGCAATCAATATTATAATGTATTAAATATTATTGTTAAAACTTATCTTGGAAAAATCAGCATTTGTTCCTTTTCTTTTACAAATTTAACAGCACATATCGTGGCATACACAAACTAGATCGAAGTAAATAAAATGCATTTGCTTAGAATACATATTTCCATTAGCATTTCTTAAAAAAATAATGCAGAAAAATTTACAATGCATGGATCAACCACAAAAAATACTTTTAAGCTTCCTCTGTACCATACATATACTACAAATATTTTAAATAAAGTTTCTTTCCAATTGCATAAGATAATTATCTCTTAACTATCAAGAAATTTAACCCATGCAGAAGATAAACAAAGATACAACTTAAACTTTATGTTGATATACTTACTGCTGACGCTCAAAATCTTCCCAGAAAGATTAGTATTCTCTTTCTGAGAGAAGGTACATCAGAACAGAAAATATCACAAATAAATCGAACAGCTCAATCGATTTCTCTTAATGTCATTCGCATATCCAAAAGTGTCAGTAAATGAACGGAAGTTACGAAATAGAAATTCTTTGATTAGCAGCGAATACAACATTTCAAGAGGTACACCGACATAGTAACACTAGTGAGAGAGAAGTAAAGCAACACAAACCTATTTGTGACGAATCTGTACGGAACCTTTCCACTAATCTTCTTAGGCGTCTTTCTGGGGAATATAAATTCGCGTTTATTTCCAATCAACTCCAAAAAGAAATTTGGGATATTTAAATTAGATAAGGTATTTAAGTCGAGGGTGCGAGATAGCAAGGGAGATGAAGGTAGGCTATTGAGCCAACAACGTTAAAAGCAAAACTAGAAGATTCAAAGAGATTAGATTCTTGAAGACGTCGTGCTTCTAGACGTATCAGAAAGCTGATATAAGCCAGCGGTAAATATAACTCAAGTACGCTTAAAGTAAGCGTCAGTTTGAGCTACTTAGTTATAGTTAATGACAATTAAGAATTCGAATACGTGTGTTTCTCGGATCTCTTATTTCGGTAAACCTTACTTGAGTTGAGCTAGATTAGTAATTAATTGTATTCTTAATAATTTAATTTAATATAAAGGCAGATCCTTTTAGAAGACGTAACATTATTGTAATAATTTAAATTAATATAAAGGCAAATCCTTTTAGAAAACGTAACATTATTGTATTATTTGTTATCAGAGATTTTTGAGGAAATTATAACAAAAATAAATAATATTATTATTCAAAATGGCTTTTAGTGGTTCTTTGCCTCAAATTAATCTCGATGTTCAAGGTGTGACCCAGGGAAGTCATCACATATTAGTCTCAACACGAAATATATACATGAATCAATATTGAGAGATAATGTGTGATACTTAAGATTTATCTTAATTGCTAACATTTGAGTGTGTTGTAGTTTTAGGTCAAAATGGAGAAATTAGTTCTTGAAACTGTGTTTTCTACTCCTAAAACTGGGCTTCGAATTATTTCTTTGTAATTATACAACAATCTTTATTTAAATGTTATTTTCAATATTTTAAATACACTTTTGGCAATTAAAATTGCAATTATGTAGGTAGGTTGAAAATAAAAGTCAAATTTGCATAAAAGGAAAAAGATTCTAGGAGGTACGCATGTGTGAATGTTTATGCAAATAATAAATAACTAAGCGAATTCGAACAATCCCGAAAGGATAAAAGGCATTTCGTATAATATGAAGGGTGTTGCCGAATTCGAACGAAAAATTCCGCTGATTGAAAGTAAGCATCGTGTGGACGACAAAACAATATATGTGAGAACCCCCCTGGGTTCCACCCTGGACACTAAGATTGAATTGAGGTAAGGAATCAGCAAACGCCATTTTCACAGAACAAATTATATTTATTCACTTAGCTCAAATATCAACCTTCTAATTACAAATATTCAACTATATGTCTATGTCAAAGGGATTTACCTTTACTATTAAATTAAATTACGAAATATGAAATTAATTAAGTACTAAGCTCAATATCGAACGGGTTTACCGGAATAGGAGGTCCCAGATATACACGCAACTTGGATTATTAACATTCATTAAAGTTTAACTAACTTTATTATCTATTGACGCTTGTGATCAGATAGACTAAGTAGTGAATATATCACCTGTCTATAATGTAGTTCTCTCCAGGTAGATTAATCTTTCTAAGGCTATTTCGCTGAATAATAACAGCAATACTCTAATCTCTTAATCCACTTGAATCTTCCTAATCTCGTTACTACTGATCCTGGCTCAATCGCCTTCTATCTGCTATCTTACAACGCTCTCCTTAAATACCTTAATTAATTTGCATATCCCATTTTCTTCTTTAAAGCTGATTGGAAATATATGCGAATTTACAATCCCCGAAGACGCCTAAGAGTATTAGTGGAAAAGTGCCGTAAAGATTCGTCACATATAGACATGGGGTCGCAAACCGCATTTAGTCGGAGAAATTCGCAAAACCATTTATAAAGGGTGTGCTGTCGAATGGAAAGAAAAGGAACAATAAGAGGTAAGTAATACATTTATCAGGCGTAAACCATGTTTACAATACGAACAGTTCATAATAGCTTGACGTTAGATTGATTGATTGATTGACTGAATATTAACGTCGCACCATTCAGCTACACCAGGGCGTTTGGCGACGAACCACGTAATTTTGAACCATGGTCAAGAGACGTGGACGACACCTGATCTGGCACCCCCTCTCTTAACTACCGCACCACACCAACGGGAGAACGTTTCAGCTCTCGACAGATTTAACGTGCATCACTGCCCTACACGAAGGGTCTTTAGTGGTACTGGGCTCGAACTCGTGACATGGCAAGCCACGATCCAATACCTATACCCCTCGGCTACCGCGGCCGTAGCTTGTCGTTAGAAATGTAACGATAAACGATTGTCGAAGAATTGTTCGTAAGTCATAGTACAGCCGAACGAAGGGCAGTAGAATGCATTCAAACAAATACAGTTGGGTTACTGGCGTCGATCTGGGATGCATTGTAAGTATTGTAAACAAGCCGTACGTCTAATAAATGTATTTCTTACATCTTATTATCCCTTTTCATTTCCCTATACACAAAAAACTGAGGAAAAACAGGTCAGGGAAAGGGGGAAATATGGCGGAGGCAGTCCTGTGAAACCCTTTTGTGTAAGGGGGAGCGTTGTCTTGTTGAAAAATGGATCATGGGAGCACCATGAGTGGCAACATACCTGGGTGAAGAATGTCACGAACGTACCTGGGGGCTGTCATGGTATCGTATGAGATGGCCCCCCATTCCATCACACCAGTTGTGGGAGCATACACTGCACAACGTTCGTACGCTGTACAACAAAAGAGGGATTGAGATGTTCACCATGAAGCCTCCACATCCACACACTATTGTCACCAAGGCCTAAATTAATCCGAATTCATTGTTAAAGACGATTTGATTTCCTTCGGTTGCAATTTAATCCGATCGACCGTAATTCGTTCGGAAATTTTTTATAGCACACACACACAAGTAATGTACAGAAATAAACTTAGTTACAAACACCAGACACAATGATTATTGAGTAAGAAAGTTTTTTAGGATTTCTGACGGGGCTTTATCGCGCCTTCCACTAAAACCCTCTTTGTGAAATCTTTGGGGCCAGAATGGCATTTGTTTCCAACCAACTCAAGAAGAGGACGCAATTATGCAGATTAGAAATGTGTATTGGAGTTTTAGTATTCGCGTAGAGTTCGAAGTGGAGGCCTTAGAAAGCGAAAGTTCTAAGAAGGAGAGTTCTAAGTGGAGTTCCTGGAAGGAGAGTTCTAATGAGAGACTAGAAAGTCTTAGGAAGTATTATAAGAATCATATAGAAGCGGGTTCGAAGCCAGAAGATTACTCATTTACCAGATCAAGTTGGATTACAGTATTATAATGATGATATAAAGACTGGCAGCTGCTCGCCGTGGAATTTCGGTAAGATAAATCATATTAAACTTTAATACTAGAGCAGATTTTAGCAAGTTAAGAAATTATTTATAAATATAGATTCGGTGGTTAATTTATCATAAAGGTAGTGGGTAAGGAATATGCGCTATTTGTTAAGAATTGTAGTTTATGTTTTATTACTCCTGATCATAGCTTCCTAGACTTGTGTTACATTGCTTAATATTATATGAAATAATAATAATCTATTTTTATTATGGAATCAGGTCACGTGGATGAAGAGATGATACCCACAGCCCGTATGGCATCACAGGTTTACATTCGTTAAAAGTATTGAGTTAATTTTTTGCAATATTAAAAGAGAATTTTATTAATAACTTATAATTAATGCCTTCTAGGATAATAATAATTGATGGAATTTAAAAAGGCAAAAAAGAACATTTTACAGCCTGATAATACACTGCTGGACAATTGCTAAGGACGGATCACAAATTGCTATGTAGCATAACATTAAGCGAAACATGAGGCCTAGTAGGATAAAATATAGTTGCCACACTGTTCGGACATTAGAATAAAGAATATTTATTGTTCTGGAAAGTACAAAAGCTGTGAAACATCTGAAAGAAGAAAAATGTTCATTTGATCTGCGTACGGAGAAATGGAACAATGCATCTAAAAGTCAGCAGGCACCTTAAAGAAATGTATCAGTACGGGATATGTCCACCGTGGAGTGTGATGCAACATTCCACACGTCGTACCATACTTTGCACAACATTATCCAGCAGCTGTTGAGACAATTTATCCCATTCCTCTGTGAGTGCACGGATGAGGGTGTTCTTGCTTCTCGGAGGATAGTTTCGACCAGCAACTTGCCTCCTCAAAGCATCCCACACATTTTCAATGGGGTTTAGATCTGGAGAACGCGCTGGCCATACGAGACGTTGAATACCCTCGCTGTCTAGACAATATCCTGAACAGTGAGTGTTCGATGACATGTTGTGTTGTCGTCCATAAAAACAAATTTATCACCGACAGCACCACGGAAAAGACGAACATGAGGAAGTAGAACTTCATCAATGTTTCGTTGGCCCGTCATAGTCCCATTCGCAACCACATGTAGGCGCGTGCGGCCATTCATCATGATGCCGGCCCACACCATGATACTGCATGTGGGATATCGGTCCTTTTCCTGGATATTTTCTGGACGATAAGCAGTAACACTCTCGCGCCAGATCAGTTGGCGTCTACAATCCTATGACAGACTGAACCTACTCTCATCTGAGAATAGTACGAGTGCCCAGTCCTGTTCAGTCCAATTGTGATGCTCATGACACCATTGCAAACGGACAGTACGGTGCTGTCTGGTCAATGGGACACACACAACAGGTCTGCGTGCGTATAGTCCACCCCCCCCTCAAACGTCTGACAACAGTTTTTCGGAGATCTGCTTTTCTGAGGCAGCAAGAAACTGATTTGCCACCTGCTGAGCTGTGGTGCGCCGGTTCCTTTTTGCTGATAGGACGATATATCTGTCTTCTGCAGGCGTGGTACTTCTAACACGACCTCCCCCGTGCCGTTTACTACACATTCCAGTAGTTTTAAATGACTTCCCCAGCCGTGAAACAACGCCTTGAGCGATGTCGAACTCCCTGGCAACATGTTATTTTTCGCCCTTCTTCGATCTTTCCAATAATTCGGTCACGCATAAAATCATTAATGTGATGTCGGGAAACCATGCCAAAAATGTTAAGTTCGTCTATTAAATCTTTCCTGTAAAACTTTGACTTGAAACAACAACTGTCTACACGCGTCAAAACCTTTAAAGCTCTCATGAATGCTATCACGTGATGAACAGACGTGGAAAAAATTTGCATACTCATACTTCTTCTTACTAATATCCCGCACTTATTCTAATTTTCCACATTTTGCTTCCTTTCATTTTGTGGTTGCTATGGATGATAGTGTTATCCGTCCTTAGCAATTGTCCAGCAGTGTATTAGTAAAGAATGCTCACTTAAATACGTACTTTATATCAGATATAGCTCGTTCTTTTCCTATTTCAGATTAATTGATTGCCGGTTACCTAACAATATTTTGCATAGGAATATTTGTTAGTGAGATTTAATGAAATCTTTTAATAGTTAGAAATATCTGTATGCACATAGCTGGTTTTTACAGGTTATTAAGCACGATGCTGTAATATCCGTCCAAATTATTCTATAATAAAAACACTACAAGGAATTATGTTAATATATTAAAATTAAGTTATTAAATGATTCTAAATACTGATATATTTGTTTATGTGGGAATGTTACAATTTTTTTTAAGAACTGAATTATTATAATTTAGGTATTTATGCTATAACACGACTTAATGTAAAAAAAAATTACTTAATATAAATTCTTATATATTTTATGAAAATAATCAAACATACGAAAAAGTTAATTTTCTTTTAATATTTTTAATCATAGGCATTTTAAATGAACGATGTTATAGTTAATTGCAACAAAAAATATGAGACAATTTTAAACAGTTAACTTCATTAAATATGATTAAAACTCTTTATTTATAAATTTATTAAAAATACACAAAAGTGAAATAAAAATGCATAAAACTGAAGCATTCAAGTACATTTAAAGACAAATAATATGATTTTCCTGTTTATAAACTTGAATTTATTTACACAGGATTCATAACTACTGAAAGAATTCGACTTTCGTGGTCAGCTTGAAGAAGATACCTGTAAATATATTTCATAAATTATATTTTTACGAAAGTAAATGATTGAAAGGAAATCCATTTACACTACATATTGAATCAAGAGTTACAGTACAGTTACAACACTTTTAACATTCCGATAACTTATATAACACTATTTTCTGTAACCCTATAACTAATCTTTCAAAGATATTTTCTAATTACTTAAACTAAGAAAATGTTTTATAGCAGGGATTTGTCCTGAAGTTCAAAGGTTCATTTTCCCAGATGACGTGTCGTGTATTATAGAACACCTAATTTTACATAATACCAAATACTGGTAGAAGAGCAGTGCTTCTCAAACTTTCAATACTGGCGCCCCCTTTTCGATCACAATTTTTATCGCGCCCCTTATACATTAATAATGTACTGAATGCAGTAATAATGCATTTAGACGCTAAAGCTAAATAGGCGATTTTAATTATAAACCATACAAATTAGTAATATAAGTATTAAATTTTGTATACTACTTTTTAAGCAATAAATAAATAAAATAATAGGATAATTATTATGTTATTTTTCCTTTCTCTAATTTTTAAATTGAACATATTGCAAAATGCGGTGGCTGCTCAGAAGACTGTATAACTGTATTATTTTAAATATTAAAAGCGAAAAGACTTCAACGTGTTTTAACCCGGGAGCAGGCACAGCACTCGATATGATCGAGCGGGGTTATTGAGTCACCCCAATCCTTTTTTTTAATTAATTATTATTTTATTGTGCACGATACAAATCGTGATTCCAGTGAATAATTTAATTATGAGAAAGTTTGCTTATCTACTTTCAGGACTTTTCAATTTTTCTTTGGTAACAAATAAACAGTTTTGCCAGAATTAACGATTTCGTAATCTGTGCGTCCCACGCAACCACTTCCGGGTAAAAAGTGTATTCATTATGATTATATGAAATTGTCCGTTATGCTTCATATGTATAGAAAACTCGTAAAAATAAGTCTTGGCCAAGTAATCCTTCAAAGGAAGTGTGTGTGTGTGTGCTCTCCTTGGTTTTCCAAATATCATAAAGTCTTTTGCATGCAAAAAACAGAGAAATCCATTACTTACAACTTCCCTTGAGAAACAAAACATAAAGAGAGGGGTCATAACTAACTGTACCAATAACTTAGAAGGTTAAACAGATTACAGCTATAATGTGCAGTATTTCAAGAATAATGGCAGTAATGAATTTTTATGTACCTAAATTTTTCGATTCTGCGTCTGGAATCTGTTTTTCTCTGAAAGAGTTGTATGTTAGGTTTAAACAGAAAGCGTAGTAAAAAATCTCTCATCATGGGATTACAGCAAATCAAATAAAAGTTTTCTTATTTATTTATAGGATCAAAGATAGCTAATTAGGTATTGAAGAAATTTTTATTTTTGTTGACTTAATATCGCGCGCATATATTATATCAGAGTTAAAGTACATTTTTATTATGTCTGAAAGTATTTTTTGTTTTAATTCATTCCAGTAAATTAATTATATTAAAAAAATTTTCGATATGCTCGCGCCCCCTAGTAGGGTTATCGCGCCCCCCCCAGGGGCCGCGCCTCACAGTTTGAGAAACACTGGGGTAGAGAGAGATTATATTTGAGAATTTTGTAAAAAGACTCGAAACGCACACAAAAATGAGTTTCATATATTCTTAAAAATAAAGCTTTTATATTTAAAAATAACTATGTTTTCTGAAATTTTAATTAGTTTTCTATGGCTTATACCACTTATTCCATATTACTCGATTATTTCATAATACCTTCCATTTATAATTTTTTTATTTTCTATAACAAAAGAAATAAATATTATTTTTGATCAGAGATAATTCCTCTCATAAATCGTTTATAGTATAAATCCATGATGATTTTGGATATTTTTATCAAAAACCCTTGAAGTTATATTAATTTTCATGTTATTCCATAATATAAAACTTTCATCTATTTTTAAAGGACTTCTTCATGTGACTCTTCGAAATCCTTATTTAAATCGTAAATTTTGTAAGTCCATTACCTTTCTCCTGCTGGCATTAACATCGTCTGATTCTGAAGTAATTCATAATTATTCTCATTGATTTTAATTGCAGATTTACCTTCCTAAAAGAAAATGAAAATAATAATGTATTCATTTATTCAGCATGTAGCCACGAATTTCGAGCATTAAAATTGTATTTTCATCGTAAAATTGAACTTCTCATTACGAGATTAAAATACCATTTATAACACTAAATTTAAAATCGTTTCAAATTCATCACAAACAATAAATCCTAATACATAAACTTTTGGTAAAATATTCAATATTATTTCCGAAGGTATACACCTTAGCTTCTAAATGTTTCTTTTAAAAAGTTTTGAGATTTTAACAAGACAGAGTTAAGGTATCTGACCACCCTAAAATCATGATTGTTTTCTAAAAAAATGACAAATTATTTTATACGCTATCTTATTAGCTTTACAAAAATTTCATTTTTTTTTATTTTCTACTCACTAGAACAAAAATGACAAGTGTTTTAGTAAAAGCAGATGACATAACTTTACATATAATGCCAAACTCGAAATGTGTTTTTTTCGAAAAGCTCAAACGGGAACAGCGATTACTCAGTTTTAAATTAATATGCCTAAATTTTGTGTGTATGTTCCGTATAACAGTAGAAGTGTTTTAACCTTCAGATTCACCAATCTCTGTTTTATTACAAAATTTACAGTTTTTATGTGAATATAATCACTGTTTATTTTTCAGCAGTTTCATATAACAACTAAGATAAAGTTTTCTAGTTTTTGTAAAAATTAAAATATCTTTTAACCTGAAAGTCATTTCAAAAAGGAATAGCAAAATATTACATCAAAGCTGAAAAATTGAGAATTTGTTCATTAGCTATTTGAACAAAGCAGGATCCCGTTTATGTCTTTTTGTAAATTTTTACCCTTTTTTTTCATTTTAGAAGTAATAATTTATTTTTCTCTTCTTAATTTTAGCCTTTTTTTTTCTTAAAATATACCAAATAAATCTAAAACCCACAAGAAAATCTCCATATCTCCCTTTTTTTAAAAAAAAAGTTGTCGCAAGTAGTCGGATACCTTAAGAGGTACACGTTTAATTCATAATTATTGACAAAAAATCCCTTCTTTAAGTCATGATGCCACTGAAGACCTGTCAAGTCGAAAGTTTGACCACGTTAATATGCCATGGCTAAAAATACTTACATTGACGTAGTTCGAATGTCAGAAAAGTGGAATGCCAGCTCGTTTCGTCCTTATTACATGACCACGGATTACAATTACGAGTCCCGTTACCAATAAACCCCGTATTGCTTTAAAGTAGAATACATGTATCCACACGGACAGTGTGATGAAGTCTAGAGGAGCATGGACTGCCTGTAAGGCAATAATTATTGCTGCTACTTTTCATAATGCAACATAAAACCGCGTAGTGATATAGCGGGAGAAGGCGCGGAATCCATACTAACGTTAGTGGGCGCGTGGGGTGACAGTGTCATCCCAATCATTTCTTAGAATTATTTTCGTTGCACACCAGTGTTTCTCAGACTGTGGGACGCACCCCCACAATTTGGTGGCACTTAATAGATTGGAGTCGTGTACTAGCTTTAGCATTAAAGTACAGAGTTATTGAATTCAATATTGTTATTTTATGGAGAGAGGGGGATATTGAGTCGCAAATAATGAAAGTTTGAGAAGTACTGTTGGATACGATAAAAATCGTTATTCCAGTGGATAATTTAACTTAGAGAAATATTACAGGGATACTATTTGCTGGCAAAACTGTCACATTTTTTTAACTTATTGTAGTTTTATTACCTTTTGTCGATAGATAAATAGAGTGTTTAACTTTTCTGGCTTGTGTCTTTTTGAAAGGGTACAATGTGTCTTGTGGTACATTTGTGGTTTCATATCTTAATGGAATTCTTCAGGTTGCATTTGAACATTTTTATTTCAACTCAAACGTTTCATGTCCATCGCTTTTCTCAAATTTACTTTCGATATCATGATTAACATCCATTATTTCATCAAGTTCTTTCCGTTATTTTATTAGTTTCAACTTCATCCAATAGAGACCCCAGATGTCCATTTCTTTTTTGCATAGTCTGTTCATTTACATTCGTAACCCCTAATAAGTCGTACAACACAAAAGTTAAAACCGCTAAGTTGTTCACAGGAGAAAAATGTAGCATGTTCAAAAAAAATATTTTTAAACGAAAGTGGTCGCGAGGGGAACTCAGTCACCACAGGTATTAGAAGAAAAAAAATTAGGTTGTCATTCCCAAAAAAGAGGGATATACGTGACAAATGCGTTTTAGTTCCCATGAAAACTATCACATAGGAGGATAGTCTGCCATGATAATTGATAACAAATAAAATGTTTTCACAGAATTAACGGTTTCGTGGGCCTGGGGTGTCATAGACTTGAAGTAGCATTGCATGACTTGCCCATATCTGATAGCGAAGCCAAGTTGAATTGAATGCCTAATCGGGTTAAAAACATTTTATCTCCCAAAGTCGGCCACAGTAATTCCAAGGTATCGGTATTACTTTCATAATAGATTTAATACGCAAAATTTTGCATCAAATTATAATGTGCTATAAGTAAATATTAGCGAAGGAACTTAATGAATTGCATCATGTACTTAATATTTAATTAATAAAATTAAAATGATCAAGATTTCTCTTGAGCATAACTAATTACACTTCCCGTCACTTTAAAAGTTTTTCTCTGATTAGTAAATTCTTTATACATCAAGAGTTTTGATAAATATTGATATTAATTTTACATTTAAATAATTTAATTTTTTAATTAAAAAAAGAATACTGTCTCGTTTTTTTAATATCCAGCAGTGAAAATTATCAATCCCACATGAAACCTAGATTAACTCATTAAAACTCCCGTCTTAGTGTTTTACCTGGAATAGTACTAATTTTATTATTTTTTTTTCATTGTACAATATTACTTGTTTATGTAATCAAAATAGCTTAGGTACAAATATCAGCAAAGTAGTACAAATTGAAGTGGAAAAATATTTGGTAATGAAAACTGATAATAATTACAAAACTACATAGCTATTATCATGAATAAAAAGATATGCATAAAAAATTGACAAGTGACAGTATATTCTAACATTTATATAAGAAAATTGCCTCTTTAAAACACTAATCAATATAGTCGTATATATTCGTGAATTTATTTATTTTAACAGTTTTATATTAATCTATTTCCTTTACGGGTAAAAAAGGTACTCAAAAAGTTTTCCTAAATCTGTTGCCAAAACATAAAGGATATCAAGAGATTTGGTAAAGGAAGTTTAGTATTTCTGAATTTATGTTTCAAACAACTGCTCCTTCATTGATGGTCGAAGATTGTACACAGAAACTGATATTAAATTTATTCCATTATCAAATGCGTCATACAAAAAATATATTTTCAAGTACCTGTAAAATTTTGTGATTTGTTTTTTTGCTTCTAAAACACAAATTACCATTTTAAATATTTGAATGAAATGGGATTTTCAACCATAATATGTAAATTATCACTCTTGAAAAACTTATTATGTGTTGCTACAAAGTACATATTTTCTTCCCATGTAAATGTTGATGAAATAATTCTATTTAAAATATTAGTGTCTAACAAATATCGTAAAAAAATTATCATAGCAATTTTTTTTTAATTTTCTAATTCATTTTCTTCTTTTCTTTAATAACATGGATATGGCGATGGCATTTGTTGATTGCAGAATTAGTTAGTTCTTAGATGAGAAACCTAATAACATAGTAGAATAATAGCTTTAAATCCCTTAGGGATTTATAGTAAATAAAGAAAAAATGAAGAAAAATAAAGATATCTGGACTATATTTTTATATTTCAACTTAAGCATATTTTTTTAAATTTTAATATAGGAGTGCTTCAGCTTTTGTGTGATAGTTACTTTTATCATTTCATTTCAATTCCTTTTTATTATTTCTAATTATGAGTTGGAATCTCTTTTTCATCTCCAAAAGAAATAAGAATTATTTCAATGCTTTGTCTTTTGGGTGCACTGCATCATTATTTGTCTTATCGGAAGTTTTTTTAAAAATATCTGTTAATTTTAAAACCTACCTTTATAATTCTTCACATTCCTTATTGCATTTTTTGTTTTTCGACTTCATGAAGCTACAAAGCCTGTATGTTTTAAGAACATCCTTATTTTGAAGCATATATATGTAAGGATAGTTAAATTAGATTTAAAAATAAATTCCCTATATAACACTTAATTTTTATTTTTCATTACATCTTCAAGTATTAAATTAATCACCCAATTATTTATCCGAAACATATGACCTATCCACTAAACATTTCTGATCCCAGATCATTATATTTAATAGCTGTATATGTCAGCATTTACTTTCAAGTATATATAAAATACAAGATACTTCACACAGCTGGCGTAAGTGGTAAAACACTTAGATTTCATTGTGGCGTTCTTTTTTCTCTCTGCCACTTAGCGTCATATGATGTCAAGAATTCATTGAATACAGTTCCATTTTAAAATTACGTCTGATTCTGGCTCGAAACATGTCAGAATTAAAGTCGACAGAATTTGTTTGCTAATGGATTTTGAATCTTTAAATTAAAACTATACTTAATAGTAAAATAATCTTAAAATAAAAACAAATGATACCGTAAGAAGTTATATGGAGAATTTTATGAAGTTCCGACTGCAAAGTACATCTCTTTGCTGAAGAGGTCAGATTGCTGCGAATGAAAGAAACAACGTTATAATGGCGAAAAAAAATAAGAATAGTTTCGTACCTCGTGAAGAGAGACGTAGATCATTCCGCCAAAGAAATAAAATATTCTTCTTCTCCGGAAAAGATGTACAGTAATACCGTGAATTTGATCAACATGGAATAAAATAGCGAAGGAAAAACATCGAGTGAGCGAGTGAGTGAATATTAACGTCGCACTGTTCACACGAGGGCTACACGAGGGCTTTTGACGACGTACCACGTAATTTTGAACCATGGTCAAGTGAAATGGACGACACCTGATCTGCTCCCCCTCTCCTAACTACCACACCACACCAAAGGGAGAACATTTCAGCTCTCGACAGATTTAGCGGGCATCGCTGACCTACACGGCGGGTCTTTAGGGGTATTGGGCTCAAACTTGTAAAAAAGCCAGCCACATTCCGATATCTATAACACTCGGCTCGAATGCAATTTTTGAGTACCAACACCGAATCCAATATTGAAAGACCAACTTTGAAAAAATTAATAGTGCAAATCAGTTGACAACAAAAAATGAATTACCGTGAACGAAAAATTTCTGTCAGTAAAAAATAAGATTAGTGAAATAAATAGTTTTCGTGTTAGAAAACATTGAAGTGAGACTGAGTTTTGCTTAAAAAGACTTTTCGGTGAAGAATAATATAATATGATATTTAACTTTAATAGTATATTTTGTGTGAAAGGAGATATTGTTTATACTTTAATTGAGAAAGCAAAATGTATGTGTTTTATTATAAAAAAAAATTGAGAAATTTTCATGTACTTCTCATAATTTTATCTTAAGATGTCGAATGAGTTAACATTTATGATAGAAATTGGTGTTTTAAAGTTGAAAGATATAAATTAAGTTATTATAGAGAAATCACTCTAATGCATTAATACAAATGGATAATCATTTTTATCAGAAACAAAAGTAAAATAACGTTGCATTTTTTTTCTCCACTGAATTTAAGTATCTTTTTTAATTATTTTAAACAGCAGCAATCTCAATGCATGTCATTTAATTTTTGTTTCATTTTGAAAGTGTGTATTTTGATATACTGGCCATATATCAAGATTCATTGTTTCTCGATATTTTCCTTATCTACACTCATGTCCAAAAATTAAGGATAATTCAGAATCACACCGAAAATGAACTCTAAAGTAAATATTTCACCTGTAGAATTATCTCACACATCTTGAAGAAGATTATGCAAATTACAGGAAACCAAAATATGGCGCGAATAGTACGTCACAATGACGAGAGTGTAAGAGAGGGGTATATAAGGCATGGTGGCAAAGAAGTAAAATTGTTTACAAGCGCTTTAAAAGCCTTTCAGTGCAATAATCGCATAGTTATGGCACAAAGAAAGCATTTGGATATTTTTTTTCGTGGTAGAATTATTGGACGACTGGAATGTGGACGTACTCAGCTGGAAGTATCCGTGGAACTTGGAATCGCCCAGAGTGTCATCTCAAGGCTTTCGTAAAGATTCCAAGATGATTATAATGTGAGCAGATGTTACAGCACAGGTCGCCCCCGAGATACAACACCGAATGAGGACCGGTATTTGGCAGTTACTGCCAAAAGAAAAATATGGAGCACAGCATCAGACCTGTCTCGTCAGCTCTCTTCAACTACCGGTACGACAGTTTCAAGGCAGACCGTGTACAGACGCTTAGGGCACATTGGCCTATATGCTCGTAGGCCTGTCAGATGTGTTCCACTTACCGCAACTCACTGTCACCTGCGATTATCCTGGAGTAGAGAGCATGCATTGTGGACACCACAACAGTGGTAGTGTGTGATGTTTTTCGACGAGTCCAGGTTTAGTTAGCAGTCTGATTCTCGCCGGACTTTAATATGGAGAGCGCCAAGTACCCGTTATCACCAAGAGAACACCACTGAACGACACCGTTACGGTGGTGCAGGATGGCTCGTTTGGGGAGGAATTATTCTTGGTTCCAGAACTGACCTGCATGTTCAGAGTGTAACGATGACAGGCCACATTTATCGGGATGTCATTCTGGAACAACAACATGTACGTTTGTTTCGGGGTGCCATGGGTGCTGAATTTCTTTTAATGGAAAACAACGCCCGTCCTCACCTTGCAATCATTGTAGACGAATGCCTTCAATCGGAGGATATCACCCTTATGGATAGGCCAGCATACTCACCGTACATGGATCCAATAGAGTATATGTGGGATATGCTTAGCCGACGAATTACAGTCCGTCAACGCCCTCCCACCTGTCTACCGGAACTTCGGAGAGCATTGCTTGATGAGTGGTGTAATATTTCCCAAGATCAAATTGATAATTTGATACTAAACATGCCTAGGTGTTCTAAGGCCTGTATTGCATCGTCCGGGAAACATACACCGTAATAACCATCATACTAACCATGTTATACTTTTTTTGGTAAATAGTTTTGTTTTTGAAATTTTCTCCAGGGAGTAAAAATCGCAATTTTTATTAATTATGTCAAACATATAGCATCTTTTTTGCTGTTTACCTTTTGTTTAATAAATAGACTTTACAAATAAGTCAAATTTGTTTTGCTTCTGTCTCTTTCTTTGCCTGAACTTCATTATCCTTACTTTGTGGAAATGAGTGTAAATTTAAAATCTTCAGCTTATATTTGGATATTATATAGTGGATAAGAGAGAATGCAATCATAATTTTCCTTGTCTTGAAACATTAAGAGGACAACCGTGTTTAGTTTGATATTAAGACACACACACACACACATTATATATATATATGTCAAATAAGGTCCATTTCCAAGTTATTACCTTCCATCCACTCACAAATTCACAAATTTTTAGAGTAGTGCAGAGTTTCATTGAGAACTGTTCCGCGTGCCACAGCTTGCCGACCCCTGTTATACATCTTTAAATCATATAAATTTTTTCTAAAAGTTTTTTAGTAGCATTATACTCTTTTTTTGGTGACGTATCAACAAATCAGTAACCACAAATAAGAAATGTATAATTTTATCGTCTCTGGCCATTTTCCTGTTTTCGAAGTAAATAAGTCTAGCAATATAAAGTATCATTACAATTATAATTATGAGAAAACTCACACAGCGTTCTAATTAGATATCATTATGCTTGAGAGATGAGGAGAGTTAATGGGGATTCTTCAGTAAAATTCAGCACATTTTTCTCATTAAATTCATTTCAGGAAATGATTCTGTTTACACGTCAACATCAACCTTGACAAATATATTAAGTAAATAGAGATGAAAAGGGACAAATATAAGTCATTAGCTAAGCGTTTAATTGAGAATTCTTAAGAATGATATTGAGAAAATGATTACTTAGTGTCATAAATAATGACTAAACAAGGAAAGCGTATTGATAAAGTGCTATGTGTGCAATTTTTGCAGTAAAATGATTTGTTATTTTTTTTAAATTTCCAATATTGGATTACAAGGACAAATGCAATCAAAACAAGAGACCGTGAAAAGCGACAAATAACAAAAAATGGAAGAAACATAAGTCCACATTATTCACACACATAAATCACACATTTTGTGTCTAGTCTTACAATACTCTGACTCAAATGTATCCGGAGTTGAGAGCACGGCAGCGTGCTAAATGAATGGCGTCCATTTCTTCGTCGGAGTCACACAGGGGACACGAGGGACTCTGGGCAATGCCTACCTTGTTTAAATGATTGTATATACAATCGTGGCAAGTGGCGATACGAAAATTGGTCACAGCTCTAACTCGCGGCCATTTGGATATATCAAGAAGTTGGCTAAACCACAATTTTCGTTTGCTCTTCTGGTTAAGAATTTCGATCAGAAATATTCTTTGCTGTACTTTATTTATAATTTTTAGCACTATAAAAATGAACTCTAAAGCTGTATATTTGAATGATTGGTGTCCCCTTCTTTGGTAAGCAATTGGCATTTTCATTCTCATCAATGCTACAATGCTACAATGCCTGAAAATGTCTATACGGCTTTGAAGTGGACAGTCTTGTTTCTGTTTTTTCCCACCTGCTCACACCCATGAACCGAATTTTGTGTAAATAGATTAAGATTGGAAATGAAGTACATGCATTTCACATTTTTCTACACTTGCCTTCGAAAGACGGTGTACAGGCAATCCTCTTACGTTTTCATGGTATAATTACTATTAAAATTTCGACTAAGAAAATCAAAATACTTGTCAGCAATTCTTAAAAAATTCTTTATTCAAACAGCAACAATAAAATTCATCCTAGCAATAAAAGCAAAAATGACCACCAAATAATCGCAAACCATCCGCGCCAAAAGTCTGCATACACTTACAAAATAGGGCTTTTAAAGACATTTTATTGTAAAATAATTATCCTGTCCTTAAGCAATATTATATTCTTCTTTTATGATTTATTTAGGATTTGAGATTTGAAAGCTTTTGTGAATCCATGGTAGACAACAGAATAGATATCGATACATTATTGAAAGAAAAATCATCATAGACCTTCAAAAATGGGGGATATTTTTAAAGCAATTGTTGAAACCGTTAAAAGGAGACATTCATTGATTCAAAAAGTGTTCATAAACTAAAAATAAACTAATTTTTAACGACCGACCCAAGATCCGGCCACCCATCTTTAGTGTCACCTCGAGAATCTTACTTTGTAATATGCTCTATAAAGAAAAATTCCAAGACTATAAGCTTCGCAAATAGCTAAAAGTGTTTCTGAGATATTGCAAAAACGTGTGACTTTAACCACAATTCGAAGGGAAATGAAAACGAATCACTATCATGGCCGATTTGCACTCAAGAAAGCATTCATCTTTCGAGTGAACAGAGCTAAGAGAATGACCTTGCCAAAAACCATCTAAATAGGACACATAATTATTGGGGAAATGTAATATAATCAAATGAATGTAATTTTTGTAGTTTGGCATCAAAAAGAACAAAAATACGCCCGCAAAAATTATTGGACACATCTTAACAAAGGGAATCCTTTTTCGATTATGAAACATGGAGGAGGAGGCATAATGTTTAAGGGTGCATTGGAAGCCTTTCGGCTAGTAATCTGGAATTTATTGAATCAACAATGCACAAAATTGGTTACTTAAACTTATTGAAGTAAAATATCAGGATATATGACTAGAAACTTGTGGTGCGTGATGATTTTTAATTTCAGCAAACAAAGGTACCAAGAAAATGGCATACATTGGGAATTCGTTGTGAAACCATGGCTGTTCTGACATGTTCCAAACCATTTCCGTAAGCCAACCTAATCCCCACATCTAAGCACAATATAGCATTTGTGGGATTTACTCGAGTGAATAATAAGGGAGAACGTAATAACGACCAAGGAAATGCTCAAATATCTCACATTAAAAGAATCAAACAATTTATCCACAGATGTAACAACTAAGCTAGTTATATCTCTGCCAAATATGTTGAGAGAGCTATAGAAAGAACGGAATAGCTTAAAAAGAATTAACTCTTTTAGTTACAATCCATTACTGTAAAGGGTTTTTCCCAGTGTACGCAGACTTTTGGAGGCAAGTGAATGTAAGATTGTTCTGTAAAGCACATATTATATGGTAGTTACAAAAGCATCAAGAATAACAAATTATCAAGATAAATTTAATGGCATATTAAGAGTATTGCTATTCCGTTATACAGTCACTGAGCTAAAATTGATACATCTAATTTGAATTTATGATTGCACATTGGCTGAATGGTGAATTTAACTTGGTTCTATTAATTCCATTTGTTATACAGGGTATGTCAAAATGAATATAGCGATTACGAAAGGCTATACCTATTTATTGGAGAGGAATTTATCGATAAGATGCTGATGGAAACTTCAAAAATTTGTATACATACTTCATTGATATTATATATGACTTAACTTGGTCACGTGGACAACCTCTAGGCGGTACTCCGTTTCACAGCATACATTCTGAAGCGTTTTTGCAGTCACCAACGGAAGCAAGTTACGAATACGTACTTTCAGTTCTTCATTTGCTTGGGGCATGGGAAGTTATCGTATGGTGTCAAGTCTCTGTGGTCAAGAGCAGAACACATTATCCTCATGTCCACTTTGACCAATCCAACGGTTTGGAAGATGTTGGTTTTAAAATGTACGAACCTGCGTCCCGCGATGTGGAGGTGCTCCATCTTGCTGAAATATGTAATCTATGGAATCAGAGTCTAGTTGTGGCATTAACTGTAGTCGAAGCATGTCAAGGTAAATATTTGATGTATTATTTCATTTACATAATGAAAAAGTACCGTACAATTTACGTTTCCCTTGTCCGTGTGACAAAGGGAAGTCCCATAGAACACCCATGACGCATGTATACACACTTTTGAAGTTACTTCAACATTGTGCGTAAATCTTATCGATAAATTCTTTTCCATTAATTAGTTATAGCTGTTTGTAATCGCTATATTCATTTTGACTTACCAGTATTTTTATTCTCAAGTAATTACGTTTGTATTTCTCAAACTGAGAGTTTTGAATGGATGTTTCATTAGATAAAACATCGAGTGCAAACTCGAAATCAATAATCCAGCAGTGTGGACATGAGTGAGAGGGAGAATTATTATAACGTCGTACTTATAAGCAACATGAAGGCCATTTGCGACGAACCTCGTAATTTTGAACCAAGATCAAGTGACGAGGACAGCAACTGACATGTTACCCTCTCTCCCAACTTCCACACCACATCAACGGGACGAAGTTTCAACTTGACAGTTGTAATTTGCAGTCCCCTTTACACAGAGGGTCTTCAGTTGTACCAGGAATCGAACCCGTGAAACGCCGGGGAGAATTTCATGACCATAGCTACTAAACAGCCATGGACACGCTTTGTGGACATATATTTTATAATTCATAGAATAGAATCCCAAAAGATTTTTTTTCTAACGACTAAATATATTTATAAAAATACATACTATTTGCCATAAAAAGGTCTCTGGGATATCAGCATCTGGCCCGTGAACCCCTTTTCCTAGGATATGTATCTGAAAAGAATTTTGAAAAAAGAACAAAGTAAGTGATTTTACGTAGAAAATCATTGCAACATTTTATGCGTATTCAAGCTTTAGAAACTGTTTCTAAATATTTAACCGATCATTCCGTTAAGTTCCCAAAAAATTCCGTTTTGCAATATTATACGAAGGCATATTTGAAGTTTTTTTTTTTCTAGTTCAGTTTTTCTCAAACTATGGGGCGCACCCCTAGGAGTGAGTGAGAGATAACCGCAGGAGGAGGTCGGAAGCATATTGAAAAGTTAAAAATTTTTTTTTTTTTTTTTTTTAAAATTTATTTAAAGTAAACATTCAAAAAACGTTGACATAATGAAAAATAAATGATGAAAAATAAATAAGAATATAATACATTTATAAATGTATCAGTACTAACCACAATGTATTTTATGTTAAATTTAATATTACCAAGTCAAGAACAAGTTTAATAATTAACAGGGATTGCCATATATAAATTTATATGCAACAATTAACATTTATCTTGATAATTTTTACGGCTTATAATCCCCAAACTTCGTATTAAAAGTTACAAGATTCGTTCCACAATACCACTGTTTTGCACATATGCACAAGTACGTAGTGTATTTACGGGGGAGGGGAAGGGAGAAGGTGAATAAATAAGAAAATCCTCTGAAACAAGTAAATCCTTGCATCCCAAAGCCTTCGGAATAACTTTATGGATAGCAGTGAACAGAAAAGATCGTATTTCAGAAAGGCGTATAAATACGTACGGATCAATGTACACACATCGTGTTATCGAATTCAATACATTATTATTGTATGGAGGGGGTGCGATGAAAGTTATGATTAAATATATTGTGTCGCAAGTATTGAAAAAGTTTGAGAAGCACTGCTCTAGTTATAATTTCAAATCTAATAAAATTATGCATGAATTAAATAACAATGTTCATTGTTTATTCCTCAAAAGTATTAAAATACATAAAAGTGTGACCATTTGTTTAAAATAAATAATGTTTTTATTAGCTACTCACGTTTAAAAACTTGACAAGTCAAAAAATTTAAAATACGAAGATTAAAAATAATATCATAATAAAGATCAATTCCTTTAACATTTAAAACGTTATTAGTATATAATTTATTGGAAACCAAAATCAATTACAATTTAGTTCCTTTGGATCTGTTGACTTCTGGAATGTTTTTCCGAGTTAAACTGAATTAAAAGCACTAAAGATCAACAAGAAAAAAATTAATAAAGTTTGGAGGACAAATTTTTAGCATCCCAAAAGTATATTTAAAGGAACAGTAAATACTTAATATATTGCACTTTGATTCCTCTTATGCTTTCAAGTAGTATTTATAAAACTAATTTTTTAATAATTTAAAGGTAACATAACATTATTGCCTAAAATGGTGGCTTATATTTTTTAATATGGTGTTAAATGGAATGAAAAGTAAAACTTATGCGTACTTTGTTAAAAAAAGAAAAAAATATCTCTAATCCCTCGATAAAGATGCTATACATTTAATTTGTCAATTTAAATACCTTTGTGCAGAGTAAAGAAATTATATGAGATGAGAAAAATAAGTCATGGCTGCAATGAAGGCACACAATACACGAAATTTCTTCCAAATGTTTTAATTATATTTTTTTAATCTGATTTTTATAACAGAATACCATTAGATCTAGTTTTTTAATGTATAAAAAACTAAATCAGAAAAATTACAGGATTAAATATTTTTATTTTTGAAGGATAATCGAAAAATATATGATGTTTGAATGAAAAATGTACGATAGTTTACTTTTTACTTTTGTATGTAATACTTCAACTTGGGTTTTTGAAATAGTCTGTTAAAACATGGTTTTTTTTTTTTTTTTTTGTTGTTGTTAAGTTTCGATTTGAATACCTTTTTGTTTTTATTAGTAGCATTCATTTTCAAAAGCATTTCTTTCTGGATCAATTCTCGGCGGGGAAGGTCTCTCAACGGAACAATCTAATATCGATAACCAATAACAGCAATTATGTTAAAGGTAAAATTCATCTTTATTTTACAACCAAATTTTTTATTCCTATTTGAAGAATGCCATAGCATTCGTGATAGCTTCGGGAGATACTATTTCTGTAATATACGGGTAATCTAAGGATAATATTCGAGTGGTTGCTGCTCTTCGTCGTTTTCTAATTTATTTTGTGAAGAATACTTCATTCTGTTCTTTGTTTTCCTGTTCTATTCTCTTTTGTGGTGTTCCTCAATATACTTCTATCCACTTAAATTATTTTTTCTCAAGAGATGTGTAAACGATCAGACAGATAGAATTCAAAAACTACTTCACCCTTTAGCATGAAAAAGATTGTTATTGCTATAAAAAAGAATTCGGGAGATTTCTTTTTATTGCTGATAAGAACAAAACAAATGATGTAATATCTCGATTTTAATGCAAAGAAAACAGTATTCATCCTTTTTTTTAAACAGAAAAACTACTTTAGGAGAATAAAAAAAGTAATATTTACCGCATAAAGGCTTGCTGTAAGGAGCTATAAAAAAGCAACGTTTAATTCAATAACAATTGATTTACATAGCGTATTGCAAGAACTATCGAATAAAAGAATTACAATTAGTAACAAATAATTGCGAGTGTCGAATAGGAATGCACTTTCGAAAGGTTGTTTGATAGAATCTTGATAAATTCATTCTAATTTAACCCGGCACTTCTTGCACAGGGTATGTTATACCCACCACCTAACTTTTTTTAAGACTTCTTCGAAGCCTTAGCCTGTAGGCCAATTCTAAATTTATATTAGATTGGGGGAAAAGAAATTCATTATTTTTGCATGAAAATCAAAAAATTAATTAACAAGCTTCTGATTGTCCGGTTTGGGTCAAATATGCACCGTTTTGCTGTAAAATTTATTGCCTTTTTAAAAGTAGAGCTTCAATATGCCTCTCTCATAGAAGTATTGACACTTATTGGCGAAAACATCTAGTAATCGATTTTCATGATCTTCTCTTGATCTTGATTTCTCATCACTCAGGAAGTTTTGTAATGCGAGAAAAACGTAGTAATTGCTTGGTGCCAGGTCCAAACTATATGGTAGATGCATTAACACTTCCCAACCAAGCTCCCAGAGGTTCTGGCGAGTCACTACAGAATTGTGTGGCCTGACAATGTCCTGATGGAACACAACACCTCTTCTGTTGGCCAATTCTTGTCATTTCTGGTCAATCGCTAGCTTCAAATGGTCCAGTTGTTGTCAGTAGAGATTTGAATTTAGTGATTGGCCACGTGGAAGCAACTCCTAATAAATGATTGCTTCGCAAATGGAAATTCGATCCATCATGTTTTTTGTTGCTAACTAGTGTGGCCCCCGAACATGGAGCTTCTTTTTGAATCCAACTATGCGCAAATGGCTTAAAACTATTTTATGGTTGATCTTTAGCTCCTGGGCGATGGTACGACTACTAGCATGCCGGTCAAACTCGATTATTTCTGTGATTTTATCTACATTTTCGACGATGGACCTGCCTGTGCGAGATGCATATTTAACATCGAAAATACCTGAACGGAATCGACGAAACCAAAATTGAACGTAATTAGCTGTTACAGTATCGACACCATAAACACCATTCGCAATTTCAGCCACCTGGCTTGCATTTTCACCTTTATCAAAGAAAAACTTTAAATATGGCCGAATTTTCTCTTTGTTGGCTTCCATTTTTAACACCTTGTAACTCACAACTGAATGGACCAACAAAAAAAAGCAAAATGATTATTTTAGTGTGAAATGTCATCTTGACAATGAATATAAATTTGAAATTGTTTGATCGATACTTCATGAGATATCGACACGATAGCCATCTACCGAAAAAATAATGGATTTCTTTTTCCCCAACCTAATATTTCTGGATACCCCCTCTTCGGGTATGTCATACCCTGCGCACGAGACGCCATTACAGTATCGAATGCATGAACACGCTTAAAAACCTTTCTTATGCAATGGCGTATAGTTGCAATTATGATGAAGAAATGTAATACCTAAGTAATTTAATAGATGCAGTAGAACAACAGTATTTTTGGACGCAAAAAGTTTCTTTGCGGGGATGAGGAAGAATCGAATGATGAACTGTATAAGAGCACAAGCATGATTCTTCTACTTAATCTCTCCAGATAATTTAACTGAGTGAATAATTATCATCTTTGATAAAATGTAATATGCACATATGACAATATTTGTTGTGCTGTTGAACGTTGTGACTATAAATGAGCTAATTTTTTTGTTAAGTACTAAGAAACCACATATTAAAAAATGAACCAGATGTTGATTTCTGAAGTGTTTTGAATTTCGATTTACAAAACAATTTAATCAATGTAGAAACCATCAAGCAATGATTTTACAAAATTAAAAAGAAAAATTAAGATCCAATGAAAACATGGCACTCGCACTAGCAAAGAAGACTAAAGGATTTTATTTACAATCTGCTGAATGCCTAATAAAATATATTGTACGATTTATAAAATGTTATATTAATTTGTTTCATTGAAACAGTATTCGTGGCTTAGAAGTTATTTGTACTGTTTGTTTTCAGTTACAATACACTAATTTATTCATTACGTGAAGGTGGAATACATTTGCGGTAAAAGAATTGTAGAAATTATTTGAAATTATGCATCGATGGTAATTTTTCAAGTTACAAAAAATTCAAATGAAATATAAGTTTGATCAACACAAGTACTTTTATTTAAATGCGCTATTTAAAAAAACGTGTATTTTTTTCTCATTTCTCAGTAAAAAATCATCTACCACATTATTTAAAATTGTGCCTGGTAAAGCATTGTTTAAAATGTTTATAGTGACATTTTTTTTAAAAAAAACTATGTATTCTGCAGAGTATATATATGAGAAAACATCTATGATAACAGTTTTACAATTGTTTAAGGAAAAATATTTAATATATCTGGAAGTGAAATTATATTACACTAGTTTGTTAATTTATTTCGGAGATCACATAGTATCTCCTGCAATTTAATTAGATGAAATATACATAGTACACATTTTATACAAGACAGCACGTTATAGTTTTTACAATTTTGTCTCCTATAGATATACATACTAGACTCTCTACTTTGCAAGACTACCACTTCTTATTTGAGGTTCCTATAAAAATGAATTTAAATTGTAGTTATGAAATTGTAGTTATAAACAAATTACAAATTGTAGTTATAAAATTTAACAATGGAAATATGTTATGAATATTGACACCGGGTAAGAATTTCTGGGAATAAAAAAAAATCTTGCATAGTAAAAAATGAGTAAGCATTTTCATATTCAATATGAAAAGAAATATGGAAGGAGAGGATTTATGCGTGATTTTTATCAGTTTTGCAGTTGTTTGATTTCATGAAAGCATAGTTTACTTTAACTCTAAAACAAAAATATGTTTGTAAAAAAAGCAACACAATGAAGGAATCATCAGAATTAAATGTAACAAAATGCACACATGACTTGTATTGGTACAAACAAACGAATGAATGTTCAAATAAAAAAAAAACAATATTAAATGTCCAAAATTAGTATTTGGTGTAGCCACCACGCACTGCAATGAGTGATGCTATACGATGTAGCATGACTCAAACAGATGTTGAATGGATGTTTATGGAAGAGAATTTCCTACTGTTTGTATGCACACTCAAAGTTTGTCTTTTGAAGCTGTAGGACGCGAATCACAAACCAGACCCCGACTAACCAAATCTCTCACATGTTCAATAGGTGACAAAGCCGGTGAATTAGCAGGCCAAGGCAGAAGTTGCATGTGTCGGACTGAAAAAAATTCTGGAACATTCTTTGCAACATGTGGGCATGTATCATCCTATAGAAATATAGCTCCAGGGATTCCTTAAAGGAAGGGAATGACTTCGGGCTCTAGAGAGAGAGAGAGCACTTCATTGATAGACCTGTTGATATTCAGGATTACCCTCAATTCGTAGCAGCTGAGATTATTCATGATACGAATTTACAAACCACAGACCATGACTCTGGGTGTTTGGTCATTATGACGTTCGGTACAGCACTCTGGAAGGCAATGTTCCCCGGCAAAGCATCTAACATGAATGCGGCCATCATGGCTCCAAAATTAAAGAGAAATTCATGAAAAAAGACACTTTGTTGCCAATAAGCCCGCCAGGCTCTGTGTTTAAGATACATCCATCGATGGCTCAACATATTCCTCCTGGAACCAGGATAAACAAGAGCCACAAAATTGTGTGTGTACCCATTCCTGTCCTAGATCTTCATCTTAATAGTACCACAAACAAGAAAAATCTACGATGCATTGTGTTTGATGACCCTTGCTGTTGTTCTGTATTTTGCCCTTGCACCTTTTCTACGACCTCCTTTGGAAATTCAGAAGCCAGACTTTCTGCTTTTAAAATATTCTAATGTCTTCCACGATTTCCTTAAAATGTTTTCATTGCTGGAATAGGACTCAGTTCTTCCATAAATTCTGCTGCTGACCACGAGAATCCAGTAGTGACGATAGATGAGACATGTGCTGCTGTAACTTAGGCTAAGTTATTATAAGGAAGATTTTTATGCATGGAAGATGAACTCAATGAACGTGTAGGACGAGAGAATGGTCCATGAGTAGGGTTGGAAAGTATCACTTCATCGAATTCTGGTACTACCCATATTAGCCTTAACCTTATTGCCCGTATTTGCTCCAGTGACGTTATTCCGCAAGTATCAGTGGTAGCCTAGTGGTAAGAGCGTCGGACTCCAGACCGGAAAGCCTGGGTTTGATTCCCGATGCCACCAAATACCCTCCGAGTACACATGGAGTATGCTCGTGGGCGGTCGCAGCTTAAACCACAAAACTGTAGGGGACTTTAGAATATTTTTCTCCCCTCAAATTCCATGCCTAAATAGTGGAGGTGGAGAACGGTGGTGTCACCATCTATGGTAAAGAAGTCCAACCTGTCTCACAGGCTCTGGCAACACTCATTCCTCCCCTTCTTGAATTTCACTGAGATATATCGTACTGTCACCTATATGGTGCTCAAAGCTAAGGCCAACCACAGGCGTACATTTAACCCCTTGCCACGATGAATTTCGTGGATTTCGATCTGACTTTGTCAGACAGGTGGCATGAGCAACAACAAGTATCATTACTGCTATCGAAGGAAGAAAGAATGAAATCACCCGCTCCTTGCAACGAATACTACACTCACATAAGTTTCATGTAAAATTAATTTTTTGTGTTTAATTATAAATAAGATAGCTAAATTTTTTCCACAGCCCCAATTTGAAATATCAAGTGTCTGTACTCACATTAGAAATGGACGTTTCACCCTTTTGTTTGAACACACAACAACATAAACAAAGCACAAAGCCACTATGCTGCTTGAGCATTACCGACGAAGCAGTGAAAATGCATGAATCTAGAACCATTACTTGTTATATGGGTATTTGCTTAATTGTGCCCATATAACCTTAGTTTCCATATTTCGAAGTTTACCTTATATATAGTATAAAAAAAGTGAAGAAGTTCTAGTACCTGCAGTGCTAAAGAAGGAATAAATTATATATATATATAAATATATATATATATATATATATATATATATATATATATATATATATATATATATATATATATATATATGTAATAATTCCATCTAGCATCCTTTTAATTAACTCTTTTTAATAATATTTAAGCAAGCTTTAATTCTTTGGTTCAAAACTAACGCTTTAATCTTAATCGTAATCAACTAGTATCCGAAATCTCTGTCCCGCTCATTTTAAGCTATCAAAGCTACTATTGCATACTAATCACGCGATTGTCAATGCCGGCATATAAAGCGAAAATCTTACGTGATCGCCCTCTTTGTCTTTATGTTCGTCTTGTGGAATGTCGTTGCTGCTTGTCGTTTTTGTTATTGTGTCTATTTTCATAACCTTATCAAATATCTGTGAATTGAATTCTCCACCTACGTTATGGGTGTGTGAATTAAAAGATGAGTGTCCACCCTGAAGATGTTTTCTGTGAAACTCTGCGTAAATAAACTAAAAATGAAATGATATTTATTTTTTTGTATATAAGAGTGTCAGATAAAAAAAGGACTTTAACATTTTAAAAAAATGCCAGCTTTTCCTTTCTTAAAGTACACATTTGTTGCTTAAAACATTTTTAGTAACATTGCATAAATTCGTCTCATTTTTAAGAATGACAACATTACCTAAGCTGAAATTTCGCATATCAGACATTTTCGGCAATAGCATACTGCATTAATCGATACGTAAATATTCAAAAAAGAAAAATAATTCTGCCTCCATTTATGCAAATAAAAATAATCTTCGATCGGTTTTTTAATGGAACATAAAGCAGCAAATAAATAAGACCAAAAACATCTTAAAATCCATTAAATCCATTTTCGATTCGAAATAATATCATTTTATCTTATGAGAGCTCTAGGAGAAAAAAAACGACATATATATATTAGTATTTTTTAAGAAAATTTGGCATTAAATCCTCAATCTATCGCTTTTGAAATGAAACGAAAAATTGAAAAATCCTGCAGAATAAAAAAAAAAACAATAAAGGGGAGGGGATCAATTTATCCTCCTCTAAACATTGAAAGAAAAGAAAACACTTCGTACTTACTTTCAAAATATTATACATAATTGTTTTCGTTCTCCAAGTGAAATGTGGCATCTTTGTTTATTAAAATATACGAATTTCGATTTTTCATTACATCTGGGCAGATAGACATTCGCGTGCTATGTATTCCTACATCTTCCTTAATTGCTTCCAGAAGAGGCAAAACAAACGAATACAATTTTATTTCTCAATATATCTGTAAGATGTAATGCAATTGAATGTGACAGCCATTAAGCTACGAACATACCTCCATTATGTTTAATATCCGATGTTAGTATCGCGGCTATTTGTCAATGCACGAGCTAATCAAAAGAAGTTGCTGGAGATTACGCATTGGACGGAGAAAAAATATTTTTTTTATTTGTAGACTGCAATTGAAATGTGAAACTAAAGTGTTTTATGACAGAAAAGTTGTATGGTAAGAAAATTAAATTAAATAATTGAAGATGCTATTTTTCTTAAATATATTTAATAAACAATGATACGTGCTTCCTATTTATAATAGATGGTATATATTTTTATTTTCCCCAAAAAGCACATATGAAATACATGTACAAAAATACCTTTTAAATGCTGTGTTTTCCAACTTACTATTCTTTCGTACTTTTATATTAAAAAAAAACACAACTGAACGAATTTAGATGTGATACCTTTAGACAGAAATTCTCGAACTTTCTATACTTGCGACCCAATTTTCAATCATAATTTTCATCGCGCCCCCCTCCATAGAGTAACAATGTATTGAATTCAATAATAATATACTTTGACGTACACTTACAATACGACTTTAATTATAAACCGTGCAAATTATCTAGATAAATATTAAATTTTGCATAGAAAATTATGACATATCCATAGGGTAATTAGTAATTATTAAACATGTTCTTAATTTAGTAGTGTTAAATTAATTATGAATCATATTGTGCAGTACTGCTGCATTTATTAGTATACTATATCAGTGTAAATGGGTATTTTATTTTTTATTATGTCAGAATGTATTTTGTTTTGCTTCACAATTCAGTAATTAATAATTTTTTTTAAATAATCTTTTGTTTTCATCTTTTCAATATACTCGCGCCCCCTTGTAGAGTTATCCCGCCTTCCCCCCTTAGGGGGCGCGCCCCAGAGTTTGAGGAACACTGCCTTAAGATCATGATAAACTGTGATCCCATCACATCTTTATTCGAACTTAAAGAAAGCATAAAATGATGTGCGTAACTTTTCGCATTTCATGCTGCTTTCAACAGTTGAACATGCGACTTTACGCTTCCAGAGGGTAGCGAACAATGGTCGACTGCAAATTGAGCTTACTTTGTAAACTTTTGTAGATTACTTATAGGTTCTCAATAAAGCTATGATACGCCACTCCGGATTGTTTTTTGGAACTCATTGTTCCCCCCGCCCCCGATTAACCCTCTGATCGGAGCATCAGTCTTTCAGACGGGGATGATTTGCTTTGATGTCCGTAGATAACACTGTTGTGTGATTTTTTTGGGGGGAGGGGGCTGCCTTGACATCTTCAGTTGTACTCTATCCAGTGAGAGGTCCACGAGGTGGCACAAGGCGATTTTTTTCAACTAACGATATGTGCGATTTTTCTTATCTATCACCATCATTTATCGGACGAATATTCCTTTAGTTTTTTCATGTTTGGTATTATTATTCTTAATTACTTTTACATGAATATAAATAATTTTTAATCAGTTTTTATAAAAATACAAGATACTAGAGCAGTGCTTCTCAAACTTTCGATAACTGCGACCCAATTTTGAATCACAATTTTCAAAGCGCTTCCTCATACAATATTAATGCATTGAATCCAATAAAAATATACTTTGACGCCAAAACTATATACAATACAACATTATTTACAAACTATCAAAATATAAGTGTTACATTTTGGTCATGACAAGCCCACGAGAGGCACTAGTAATTATTAAACTTATTTTAAACTTAATATTGATAAATGAATTATCAAAAACATTGTGAAGTACTGATAGATTTATAAATATATTACATCAGTGGGAATGTGCATTTATTTCTATTATGTCAGAATGCATTATGTTTTACTTCCTTTCAGTAAATTAATACTAATTTTAAATCTTTTACTTTCGACTTTTCAATAAGCTCGAGCCCACCCCCCTGCAGTGATATCACGCCCCCTAGAGGGGTGCGCCCCACAGTTTGAGAAACACTGTACTAGATATAAAAATATATTGTTGTGCTTGATTTAACCCCACACATCTTATGTGATACATAATCAATTTCATGAGCTATAAAGACATTTAAAACAGTCCTTAAGGTATTAATATTCAAAAAATCACGTACTCGTCTGTCAGGCAGATGTTTTTCAGTCCTGCAAAAAAATTGATGTTCCGGCCAGAGAGTTAAAATCCCCAGAATTTCATTCTGCCATTGCCCAATTTTCACTCAATTCCGTTTTATAGTTTTTGCTACAGAATGCTCACAAATTTAAAGTTTAGCTATGGACACTCAGTATGCATTCTCTTAGTTAAATTAATCACTGGAATTACGATTTCTATCGTGTACAATAAAAATAACTGTGAAAAAATGACTGAGGTGACTCAGTCACTCCATGTGACCACTAAAGTTTGTATCAAGTGTACGCCTTCTCCCGAGTTAATTACTGGAACACTCCTAACGTAACTGGTTCTTAGTTCTAAAAGTGACTCATATTGTAGTTACTTTAAACTGTACGTTATTTTAATTTGAGACAATAGTTTTAATTTCTTTAATTATAATTCTTATTTTCATTCATTATATGGAATCTCACTGCAATTTAGAGTGTCTTTAACAGTAGCCCTCATACTCCTTTAAGGTACCACATTAATATACGATCTGTCTTTCTATTCCTCATGCGATTTTAAATTAAATATTTACTATGTTCTTTGTAAATTTTGTCATAACTTTAAAATGTGTGCGTGTGCTCTGGAATAACTAAATGATACAAGTATAATTTTATGCATTTATTCGCATATTTTTCAATTCCTACTGTTTGTTCACTCTCTCCCTATATGTATATATATCTTGTTCAAATATTCAATCGTCAGTAAAATAACTTTTGCCCGTCCACTGAAATTCAAACACATTTTTTAAACTTGTGGTGGATGACACTTAATGTTAATGCAGTTTTTTTTCAAATATTAATTCATTAATTAAGTTTTATTTATTTTTTTAAAAATTTATTCTGCGTTATTTCCAGCGAAGTTAGAACTAGCACCAGCATATGGCTTCCAGTAAGTTTTTTCTACAGAAATTTTCTTAGCAGCAAATATATATTTTTTAACCTTATCGTGGACGACACTTGGTGTTCATACAGTTTTTTTTCAAACATTAATTCATTAATTAAATTTTATTAAAAAAATAATAATTTTCTTTGTTGACCTAAGTAGGAAGTGTCTTTATTTTTTATTTGTATATATTACTTGTTTTAACTTAAACAGGTCATTAATTTAAGGTATCCGAACACGTTCAGAGTACTTTTTGACAAAATAACATATTTAAACATTATATAGGCTTTTTAGGATTCAATATCAATAAATACTAATATTTAACCAACAATAATTACAATAAATTGATCGAATTTCACAAAAATCACAATTATAAGTGAAATTTTAGCAATATTTTTGTAAAACTTCAAAGCAATTAGAGAAAAAAGTAATAAACTTATGTTGGTAAAAGAATTAGCAAAACAATCTAGGGGATTTATCTAGAGGATGTACTAAAATTTTAATGTTTTATTAAAATTTGAAAATTTTAGAGCTGATTGAGTAAACGTTATAAGAAAAATCACGCCTTTATGAGACCATTATTTAAATGACACGCCCTAACTCAAAAATTATTCATACAATAAGCAATATTTTAGTGCATTCTCTAGAAAATAGTATAAATATCAGGTTCAAAAAGTTTTAAAGAAATACATTTGTAGTTTCTTGTGTGATCAGACTCGCCATGATAGATTTCGAACAATTCAAATGCCCGCTTCTGGTAGATCAAACACCCACTTCCGATTTTTCTAACTTAATAAAATTGATTGTAACTTGTCATCTAAGAAGTGTAGAATTAAAAGAAAGTATGTTTTGTGAAGCTAAAAGATCGCTGTATTCAATAAAATAGAAAACAAAAAATATCGGTTTTGTCCGAATTTGGTCATTTTCAACGTGTTCGGATACCTTAAGTTTCAATGTCAACATGTGAGTTTTTTGAAAGAGAAATCTTACTAAATGAAACATAATGTGTTAAACATGCATAGTCTCGCTGTTCATTCAAAATGATTTAATTTAAAATGCTGATTATTTTATTAATGTATCCGACTACGTTCGGTGCCGTGATTTTGCAAAAGCCTATAAATGGATAATATCTATGATATTTAGTGTCACTTAGATTAGAAAATGTATATAATTTTTTTTTAAGAATATTAATACAAAAACAATTGATTAAGTATAATCTTTTGACAAAAAAGAACATAGAATGACCAATTTTCAAAATATTCTCCTTTTGTGAAAAATCCTTCTATTATAATAATATTTTAACTTAGTATATAACTTAGACCTCTCTAAAGAATCGCAACTAGAATTTTTTTAAATATATAAATTAGAAGTGGGTTTATCCATGTTTTACGACAACAGAGGGGAGCAATTTTAATTAAAAATACGCCGATAACTATTTCAATTAGTGGTTACTCAGAAAACAATGTGAATTTTTCAAAAATCCTAGTTCAGACTCTCCGGAGAAGCCTTTACTTTTTATATAAACGAAATATTATTATTTTAGAAGCATTTTTCATAAAAGGATAACATTTTGAAAAAAGATTATTCTAAGTTAATTTTTTGCCAAAATATTGTATTTAAATATTTTTTTTGTCAAAATATCCTTAAAGCAATTTTATACATGTATTCTAATCTAAGTGACACTAAATATCATGAAAAGTATCCATTTATGCACTTGTTTAAAATCACGGTTCTGAATGTAGTCGGATATCTTAACAAATATATTGTATACGTATTCGATATTTTCATTCATGCAACTTGTTTTTCATAAAATTTGTGATTGATAAATTTCCAATAAATATTTTCAATAATTAATATTTTTAGCATCGAAAGAGCATACTTACTCTAGAGACAAAGCCTTCGAATAATTTCTTCTTCCCGTTCATGTCTATAACCTCTCTATGACGATCCAACCAGTCTTGTAAAGAAAACGGTTCGCCCAAATTGCGTTCAAGATCTTGCTTTATAGGTTTGTCTTCCAAAATGGAGCCTAAAATTGGTGAAATTACTAAATGTTATTACGGGCAGAATGACGTTTATTATATTAATATACTTTCTTAGACAATTTAAGTAAGAAAAGATGTATGAAAAAAGTTCTTATGCTGTATGGATGAGAATTATTTCTAAAGCAGGTTTTTCAAAATGTACAATGGAAATTTATCCACTATAACAAAGTTTGAAATAGTTGCTGCATTTTTATTGAAAATACTATGATAATGCTTCCCGTAACTAAGACATATTGCCAATTATATTTAAAAATGGACGAAATTTTAAGAATAGTTTTATTTGCAAATTCATTTTTTAACAATCATTATAGTATAAATTTATAATTATTTCGAAGCATTGCTTTTCACTATTTTCTTACTTTAATACATCAAGTCTAATAACATTTTAATGTAAGTAGTGATATGGAATTTACTATCAGCCTCCTTGTTCTTTTACTTATTCGTATGTAAATTAGCCTTGAAAGCAAAGGATTTATAAAATAATAATTAAAAATAATTAGAGTCATGCATTTTTAAAAATTAATTTCAATAAAAACACTAGAAACTAGGATCGTGACGAGAAATTGTTGAGAGAGTAAAAGTAAAATTGTTTTAAATAAGAGAATTAATTGTTATACCTGTAAATCTTGAGAGTGATCAAATTTTTAAAAAGTTGTGTCACACACACAAATAGTTCTTTATTTCTATAGGGATATAATCGAAAAACGGGAAAAGGGCTTGTTCTGGAATTGATAGCTTTATCAAATGAAATAAGTTATCATTAATATACGAGGGTGGGACACAAAAAAACGAGATTGGTCCAATAAATCATTGTACTGGCAGAATCAGTTATCCATGACAGTATCACCTTTAAAGTAGTTCCCTTTAGCATTCATACACTTCTGTATTCGGTGCTGTCATTACTGATAACAGCTCTGGAACGAGAGATTTTTGAAAGACCATTTAGTAGATTTTCCGTTTTTACCTGAACCTTTTCAACTAAGATTAAGTTTCACAAGAAATTTGATGTTGATTTGACATTTTCCCGGCAGAATGTAGTTGCAAGTGTTCACTCAAGGACGCAGTACTCCCAACTGGCGTGATCGATTTACACGAAACTGACCACATGGATAGAGGAGGTGTGTAGAAAGACGTTACCACAACAGTGGTTGCCAACTCCACTCTTTTTTCAAGCTACACACGTTTTTTTTTTTTGTGTGTCTGTCACACCTTGTATATGAAACTGTGAATGTATTTTTTTTTAAAAAAATTGAATTATCTGACAAGCAAAAATTAACCTGAAAAGTTTTGCTTAAATAAGCTATATTTTCTACTACTTTGAATAATACTTTCTTTTCACCATATATGTTAAACTACCAATCAAAATTTGAAGCAGTTTAAGTAATTCAATCATCAAAATAATATTAAAATTCTATTTTTTGAAAGAAAGAAAAAGATATACATTTGTAAATTCTTATTTTGAGAAATGTAGGTATATTTGCTATTTATAGAAAATTCTATTTGTTATCAACAATAAACTAATGTTTTAAATGGTAATGTTAGGATATTTACGAGTATATGTTTATTAATATACAGTTGATTGGGCAAAGTGATAAATATTTTCTAGTGAAAATAATTCCTTAACTGGCTGAGAAAAACAAAATGTAGTATACGTTTCAATAAATAACTTATACAAAGCAAAACTCATTTAGACACTTAATTTCTTTTAAAATGTTTAAAATGATATATACCAATCTAGAGCAATGATGCTTTGAGCAACAAATACTATCAACTAGACGTTGAAACTGTACTCGTTGGCTGTCAAAACTTTCAGATTCAAATTCAGCACAATCAACTCACTTCAAAATTCCGAAATTGAATTTTAAAAGTTGATGAAAATATTTCAGAATACGAAGAGATACTTTAACAGCTTCATTCATAGCGCAAAATCCTATTTTGCACAGGTACCGAGAGTTATACGTTGTTGAAGATAAGTGAAAATAAGCTTTGAATATATCTTATTTTGTTAACATAATGTTTCATGAACAGTGAATTATGACTTCTGAGAACTGCTAAAGTATTTTACATACTTTGGAATCAACTATACAACGAGAAAAATAACATTCCATCCCTTTCTTCACTCTCCCGTCAAAATCACGGGGTGAAATATGTTTCTATCTCTATTCTCGCGCCCGTGATATTTCCGCGTTGGAGTGTTCAAAAGTTACGAGATAAAAGGATTAAAACTATCTATTTTTTTTTCTTACGTCCGGTATCATTTTCCTTTTTCACCAGATGGCAGTATCAGTAACGTGTCTAGGTCTAGACACTAGATAGTTATTTTATTTTAAACTACATGTTAGCACAATCAGACATATATATTAGCGATATGTTTTTATAACCTTAGCTTAGTTACTTAGTTCCGCTTTTCGTGAAAACACGTGGGTTGCGTTCTGCAATAATGTATATATATATATATATATATATATATATATATATATATATATATTGTATACATCATGGAGTTAGTCAGGAAGTGAATTGGGTTCTACTTTAAGTATGAATGGACTGAGAGTGATTCTAAAATAACTTATTGTTCTGAAAGTTCGTTTAGTGAATCTGAGAGTAGTGATGATGGATCTGTATTGTCACTTGTGATAAGGAGCTTTCTATCTCATGCTTTGAAATTTATCTCAGAAGAAAAACCTATTAATATGTATTTACATTGTACATAAGTCATAAGTGGAATAAAGTTATATTTAATGTTTAAAACACATTTTTTTCTAACTCTTTGCTGGAATACCAACATTCAGTCATACCAACACTAAATGCTGTTTTTTCTTAAAATATTAATTTTTTGTATTTCAAGCTAAAAATTTACTTTAAATGTAAAAAGAAATACATGTATTGTACATAGACTTAGTTTATATAATTTTTTTGAATAAAAAAATATGCACACTTATTACCGTTTCCTCGCATTTATGCGAACATTAAGGGGTTAGTTAATGAAGATAACAATAAATTCCAATGTACACTATAATACATCTTCGAGCTGAAACTTTATGAACACCTCCCTATGTTTTCAATGAACTCCTCTGAATGACCAGGAAGCCCCGTGGTTAAAAGAGAATGGTATTCAACTGCTGCTATCATTCTTGCTCTTACATTTGCGAGTGAGGGTAAAGACAGCTGGTCCAAACGAATTTCTAAGAGGACAGATTGTAATGAACCGAATTCTCAGAACGAGTAACTTCCGAACAGCAGTACTACATATTGTTCTTAAATTATTGATTTTTAAGTTCGAGCATTAACCTTTCAAATGTATTAAAAAATGTCTCCGAAGGAAGTATATTTATTTTTTACGGTCACACAACCCTCCCTTCTTTTTGTGATCCAATTCCCGTCCAACCGGTTTTTTTTTTCTTTTCCGATCTGTACTCAACAAAAGAAACATGCCTGCGCAATTAAAAGTATATATGCCTAATTTTTCTGAAGATCTCGTGATGAGTGAGTGAGTCGGCTTTTTTCATGTTTACAGAACGATTACATTTTATAAGGGGTTTATTAAGTGCTTTTAATTATCCTATCAAAGGGTATCATGATTGGGGAAAAAATATTTTATTTAAATTTAACCGTCATGGTTATCTGGACGTTAAATTAAAGTGTATACGAAAGCTTCCTCTATTTTTATTAAGGTAAAAAAAAAATATTATTTTGCATTTTTTTTTTAGAAAATAAAATAACGGTGATTACGTGACAGATTTAATAATTGTACATCATTTACATAAGAAAAAAATACTTATATTTGGACAATACTATTCATTAAAATGCTGTTATACAGTCTGGTATACAGTCTTCTTTAAAAAGTAGGAAAAATGCAGTTAAGAAAAAAAGCTGTCATTGTTAAGTTTTGTAAAGTGTAAAGGTGGATTTAAAAAAAAAACCAGAAAATACAGCAAAATATATTTTAGATGAAAAATTTATACCTTTCCCATGAAAAAATTACTTGTTTTGAAGAGCTACCTAAGTTTTAAAAAATCCTATAAAAAGCTAAAATTACATAATTAAGCTACTTTCCATGATTGTTACAGTTTTTAAAAGTTCAAGTGAAAAAAATCAACTTTGGGAGAGAAAGGTTATGACGAGCACCGTTCTGGTCACATAATTAGAATCTGAAAAAAAATTGGTATCTCCTTGAAAGAAGGCGGTACTTATAAGTTTGAAAGTCGATCCAAGGTTACATTGGTTGAATTAATTGTAACATGTATCTTCAATCAGCGCTTTCAATAAAGCAGACCAATAGATTTTAATTAGTGATGTAAAAAGAGGCGGTTCGTTAAAAAATAATACTGAATCATGATTAAAATAATTGTGCTTTACATCCGATAAGAATTTTGAATTGTATCTGAAAAATAAAATTGTAAGATTGTCTACGAGAGGGCGGTACTTAAATAATAGAGGCCGTACAATCATTACATTGGTGGAATTTATCGAAACTTCCGTCCAATCAGCGCTTTCATTAGAATTGGAGCAGTTAAATTTGATAAAATACTTTAAAACCATTCTAGGATAGTATTGAATAAAATAATGCCATTTACATCCAATCAACGCTTTTTTGTACAATTTCAGCAAAAAAAATAATTAAATCTCTTAAAGAAGGCGGAACTTTTAATGTAAAAACATGACTATGATTACATGGGTTAAATTAGTTATGGATTACATCTAATCAGAGCTCTGTCATCAGAATCTGAGCAATAAAATTTAATTAAGTAAAGAAGGTGGTACTTAAAAAGTAAAAGTTAATACACATTATATATTGAATAAAATAATTGGAACCTGCCTCCTACCAACGCTTTGTTGAGCAATTATAGCAATAAACTTATAAAATTATTGAAAGAAGGTGTTACTTTTTAAAAGAAAAAAAGATTAACTATTCATACATTGCTTAAACTTACTGAGACTCATCCAATCAAAGAGGGATTACATTTGAAGCTGAGCAATATAATTTAATTAGTGTTCTAAGATAGCAGCATTTTAAAAATGTAAAGTAATCTACTGTGCCATTGGTTAAATTAAATGTGTATTTTATCCAATCAGCTCTGCAATGAGTATCTGAGTAAAAAAAAAGTATTATAAATAATGGGCATTTTAGAAATAAAAGCTATTCTATGGCGACATTTGTGATTTACATCAAACTGACGCTTTTCTTTAGCTTTTTCTACAATAAAATCATGGAATTATTGAAAGAAGCGGTACTTTAGAAGTAAAGGGCTAACTATGGTTACATAGGTTAAATTACACCCTATTAGCCCTTTCAACAGAATTAGAGCAATTCAATTTTGATTTATGTTATAAAGAAGGTGCTACTTTACAAATCTAGGGATCAATTGTTAAAATTAAATGTGGATTTTATCCTATCAGCATTGTCTTTAGTATTTAGGCAAATAAAAATTTTTAAAAATACTATACGTAATGCGTTATTTTAAAGATACAATATGTATTTGCTTATATATATTGATTCAAATAACTGCGATCTATATCCCATGAATGAATTTTGTATGATCCGTTGAAGGTTGGAAAATAATGCTACACACATTTTGGTAATGATGGTTGTATACGGTGTTAAATGCGCACGTTGAATTGTGTACTTTGTGCTGATTACGTGTCCCAATCAGTAAGGATGTCCGTCATGTAACTTTTCATTTTAGCACATTTTTTAGAAACCAGGCTTTTTCCCACAATTAATTTCATAGAACATTTTGCATGCATTAGCTTTTAAAGCATTAGCATTTACAGAGTACATCATTTTTGAAAACTTTCCTTGCGTTTTGTATTCTGAGTATAACTTTGACTTGTGTATGTTTATTTAATATTTTCTTACCTTGATTTAAATATCCAAAATGTTATTTTTTTAAATATCTAATGGGACAGCTGATTGGTATTTGAATATTTCAGATATTGCACATTTCCCCGGAGCAGGAATCCCAGCTATTTATGCAAAATAGTCCAATTAGCGTAGTTGAAATTACACTACTGGCCATTAAAATTGCGACACCAGGAAGAAATGCGGATAACAAAATAAAATTTATTAGACTTGTATATTATACAAGAAATAACAAGTGATTAAATTTTCAAGAAATTTGGGTGCATAGATCCTGAGAAATCAGTTCGAAAAACAACCGCTCTGGTATTAATAACATAACTTATACTCCTGGGCATTAAGTCAAACAGAGATTGGATAGCATGTACAGGTACAAATGACCATGCAGCTTCAACACGATACCACAGCTCATCAAGTGTAGTGACTGGCGTAGAGTGACAAGCCAGTCGCTCAGCAGCATAGACCAGACGTTTTCTATTGGTGAAAGATCTGGTGAACGTGCAGGTCAGGGTAACGCTCAAACATTTACCGTGTCAAGTAAGTTCCGTACAATACCGGGAACATGCGGTCGTGCATTATCCTGATTTAACGGAAGGTTTCGCATGACTCTAATTCAGAGTAGAGCCATGGGTTGTAACACATCAGAAATGTAACGTGCACTGTTCAAAGTGCCGTCAATGCGAACAAGAGGTGACCGAGGCGTGTATCTAATAGCACCCCATACCATTATGCCAGGTGATGGGCCAGTATGACGATGGCGAATGCACTCGGTAAATGTTCGCTTACCACAATGCTATCGAACACGGATGTGACCATCTAGATAAGGGGTACTCAACCGCATATATATGTTAGCTATTTCACGCGAGCCGCAGCATGAAAATTAATGGAGGCGAGGGGAAGAAAGGCTTTTAGACCAAGATAACATAGACAATATAAAATGTGGAAATTGATCAAAGTATTAACTTCTATTTCGCTTTTTTTTAATTATTATTATTTTTATTTTTTTTACTAAATTTTTCTAAATTGGTAGCATTTAAGCATCACTCTTTTGCAATTTATGCATCGGTAAACGATTTCATATGATTACCAATGATATAACAAAAATCATAGAATGCTTTTGTTACCGCTGTGACATTACGAATGACAAAACACATTTTGCTGTTGTAAAGATTATTCAAAAATGCCTATTTATCATTCCTTGAAAGAGATATTCGAGGAAAAGTGTCATTGAATGATTCCTGTTGATTGGTATGTTTTAAATGCAACACTTTCGTGACAAATCAAATGATTACTGAACCATGCTTGTTTTCCACTACAAAATAGTCAACTTCCCAATCGTCTTGAAACGATCTATTGTCTTCGAATATTTTTCGCTTGTAAGACATTAAAAGTATTGAAAAATTGGTTCCACTCATAAAATGGTCACTACTCCATTACTGTCTATTATCACTAATCAGAAATATATATATATATATATATATATATATATATATATATATATATATATATATATATATATATATATATATATATATATATATATATCAATTCGCACCCATACGACATCGGCAGCAAAAAGCAAAATTGATATATTTCAATTTTTAATAAAGAATTCCCCACCAAATTTTCATAAATAAATGAATTTCTCAATACAATGGGCCATGAGCGGGCCACTTAAAAAGGCCCGGTGGGCTGCAAGCGGCCCGCGGGCCGCAGGTTGAATATCGGTGATCTAGATGATCGTTGATAATAGATCGCTGATCTAGATGATCTAGATACCGTTGATCATACCATTGAAAATGTTCCTTCTGTGATGCAATGCCAAGGGAAGCCGCAGTCATGGTTTTCGAGCTGAGAGTCCATGCCGCTGCAAATATCATCGAACTGTTCGTGCAGACACTTGCTGTCTTGCAAATGACCCCGATTCTTGACTCAGGGTCCATGACGTGGCGGCACGATACATTAAGGTCATGCGCGTAACATGCCTGGCTTATCGTCTGCTAATGATAGGGGACCGTTGAGATCCAGCAGTGTGTTCCGTATTACCGCACAATTCCCAGCGATTCCATATACTGCTAACAATCATTGGATCTCAACCAACGCGAGCAGCAATACTGCGATACAATAAATCACACACAATTCCGGTAAGCTACAATTCAACATTTATCAAGGTTAGAAACGTGCTGGTACACATTTCTGCTTCTTACACTAGGCATCACAACAACTTCTCAAAAGGCAACAACGTTCAAATGCAATTTGTGTATGAGAAGCAGGCTAAGCAATTTAATCATTTAAACCAGTGTTTCTCAAAGTGTGGGGCGCGCCGGGGGCGCGATGACCCTACAAGGGGCGCGAGCGTATCGAAAATTTAAAGATTTTTTTAAAAAAAAAAATAACCGGAAAGAGAAGTAAAACAAAATGCTTTCTTCCATAATAAAAAAAACACACACAACAACACTGACATAATTTATGTTTATTACCTGGCTTTTTCCGTCATCAAATAGCTATCTTTGATCCCAAAACCAAATTAAAGAAAAAAAACATTTTGTTTTATTTGCTGTATTTCCTCAATGAGAGATTTTTATTACGTTTTAACATAAAATATTACTCGTTAAAAGAAAAAACGAAACCCAGACCCTGAGAAAATTCTAAGAAGATAAACAATTCACCACTGTAATTATTATTGAAATACTGTACATTAATTAGTTGTAGAAAAAGAAAAGGAAGTCATGATTCAATTTTCTGCCAGGCTGCATAGTACGTTTGCTAATCATTTGATTGACCTTCAATCTTATGGTATGGTTATTATCAATATTAGTTCCCTCCCATCTTTTATGCGTTTGCTTTTCGCTTAGGGAAATTGTAAATAATTGAGTTTTGCGATATTTGGAAAAAGAATTGATTGGCTTAACATTTCTGTAGGATAATTGAAAAGTGTCTGATTTGCGTCCTTTATTATGGTCTTGTACTTTTGAATCAGTTTAGTTCAGTTTTATTGGATTTTTCTCAAATCATCAAAGATTGAATAGTCCTTGAAAGAAGGTAAGTATACTTTCTATAAATTAAAATATTCACTATAATTCCGATTTGTACCGTGTACAGTAAAAATAATTCTAAACAAATGATTGGGGTGACTGAGTCCCCCGCACTACCATTAATGTTAGTATCGAGTACGCGCCTGCTCCCGGGTTAAAACATTTTGAAGTCTTCTTGCTTTAAATGTTAAAAAGTAACACAATCATTCTTCATAGGAATTTTATATTCTTTTCATAATTTAACATTAATTCTAAATGCTAATTGTGTGAGGTTTAAAATTACAGTTCTTTTAAACAGTTATTTACAATTTTAGCATTTATCTAAAAAAATCATTTTACATTTTTTGTATACAATGTCGAGCACACAGTTTTACTCTCCTTACAGTTCAGCTATTATATCAAGAATAACGTTTTATTTTTAAAAAATGAACTCGTGCGACGAGTCGGTGTTTCAGCCAGTATACGTTTGATGTATCAGTACTGAAGAAGGTATTTTATAAATAATTTCTTATTACTGAATTTGGCCGCGGTAGCCGAGTGGTATAGGTATCGGATCGTGGCTTGCCTTGTCACGAGTTCGAGCCCAGTACCACTAAAGACCCGCCGTGTAGGGCAGCGATGCACGTTAAATCTGTTGAGAGTTGAAACGTTTTCCCGTTGGTGTGGTGTGGTAGTTAGGAGAGAGGGGTGCCAGCTCAGGTGTCATCCACGTCACTTGACCATGGTTCAAAATTACGTGGTCCGTAATCAAAAGCCCTCGTGCAGCTGAACAGTGCGACGTTAATATTCAATCAATCTTATTACTAAATTAGGAAAAAGTTTAATAATTATTACGGACTTCCACGGGCTTGTCTTGTAGAGGAAAGTTTTTCAAAGGAAGGTTTTAATATCAGAAATTGACACTTAAAGAGTTATTTTTCTATATTTATCTGAGATCTATATTTTGTCTTCAAGGCATCCACTGCAGAAAATCCGGTTTGAAAAAGGTAGGATGTTGAAAATGGTAATAGTATACGAAGTGCTTTTGTTTTCAGTACAGAAAATTCCTCATCCACCTCTACCCCAAATTCAAAGAGCGATTTATTACAAAATTGCCTATTAATTTTTCACTGGATGTGAAATCTATGAAGATTTCTTCTTCGGAAGTTGAGAGCCCTTCTGGAGTATCTTGAAATAGATCACTAATCCACTCGTAACTTGCTACCAAGCTGTCCTCATCCAGAAAATATTTTTAAAATTCTTTGCCAACATAGCTAAATGATTTTACATGTTTTAAAAACAGCTTTCACATGTTGTTCTACAGATTTGTAAGTTTTAACACATATGGAGCTGGGGCTTTTTTCCATCATTTACTTCAGTAGTGGTAAATCCAAAATTTAAGTATTTTGAGAGATCGCCTTGATTTAATTTTCGGAACCATGCTCGTTCGTCTGTGTACTTGTTGATTCTTTATTATGGTCGAATGTTTGCTTACGACTTAAAAATGTATGTATGATATTGTTTTAATCTACTGCCGTAAATACTTAATTACCGTGAATTACAATTAACGTGGAAATTAAAAAATGTACATTCAAGCTAGATTCGGTAGCTATAGGAGTATCGAGTCGACCAAAACTGACTGGATTGTACGAGGAAAAGCATTTTTACATGTTTTGCGCAGACGTCCGATAGGTTGCCCAGACTCACGCAAACGTACCCTATAATGCCGATGTGATGGATATGATAGAGAGCGACATTGACTAGACTATTTTTCTAATGACATTTGTGCTTTGAGAAATGAATGCTGAAGGAAATAAATCTTTAATTAAATACATCATTTTGCGATCTGTTCCAATTTAAAAATTTGAGAAAGAAAAATAACATAATTCTAAGTAATATATATTTTAAGTAATTTTCTTAAAATATACATATATTACTTAAAATATACACAAAATTTAATATACTTATCGTATTAATTTGTACGGTTTATAATTAAGATCGTATTGTAACTTTAGCGTCTCTCTCTCAAAGTGCATTTTTATTGCAGTAAATACATTATTGTTGTACAGGGGGCGAGACAAAAATTATGATTGAAAATTGGTTCGCCAGTATTGAAAGTTTGAGAAACACTGCTTTTAATGTATGAGTGGTGCACAGAATATTTTATGACTAATTAATTAATACTAAATTAAGAACAAGTTTAATAATTATTAGCTACTTCCATGGGCTTATCTCACAGAGCAAAGTTTTTGAAAAGAGTTTTAAGATAAGAAATTGACCCTCTGAGTTCATTTTCTATATTTAGCTGATATCTATATTTTGTCTTCTAAGCAACCACCGCATTTTGTAATATGTTCCAATTTAAAAATCAGAGAAAGGAAAAATAACTTAGTAATTATCCTATTACTTAACTTTTTGCTTAAAAGTAACATATACAAAATTTAATACTTATGTCATGAATTTGAACGGTTTATAATAAATATTGTTGCTTTATCGTAAAAGTGCATTATTATTGCATTCAGTAAATTATTATGTATAAGGGGGGGGCGCGATAAAAATTGTTATTGAAAAGGGGGGCGCCAGTATTGAAAGTTTGAGAAGCACTGATTTAAACGGATTGTAGGTGTCGCTACCGGTACCTGCTTTATCTGAATACGCTGAAAAACTAATCATTTGTACATCACAGTTCCTTCTTCCTATCTCGTTCAAATTTCAAGTCTGTAGCATGTCACCTTCTTGGGGTAGCAATTTTAATGTGGTCAATAGTGTAGCATTTTCAGAATTATTACGGAACTAATCCTTACGAAAAGGGTCCGTATACTAAGTCAAATACATAATTTGAAACTTGATTTGAATTTTTAAGATCTGATTGCATATGTGAGGTGCAGGTTCTAGACTTTATAAGATTGGCATTTAATAGAATAATAATGTACATAGCACTGAAAAGACTTACGCGTAAGTCAAATAAATATGAACTTTCCATGGCTTATGTCGAGGATGAAAAAGAACTATCTTGAAGTAAAGATCCATACACCTAGAATGTGTTAATAATCATTCGACGTATAAAAGGTCTTCATTTTCCGGAGATGCTACTGGAATTTTAACTCATAGCTTCGTTAATAAGAATTTTTTTCGAGTAACACAAAAAGGAAAACCGTATTTAAATAAAAACCCTGTGAATTAGACCTATTTAAATGCTTCATTTAAAGCATTTTTATATTTCTCAGCATAAATATATTGCAAAAAAATGTCTTCAGCGTTTCTCATTCAAAATTTTATAAATAAAAATAATTCAAAACGTAAATATCTTCATAAAACAAACATAATTGTTTAAGAAAGAAAAATTTAATTTAAAGTTTAATTATTAAATTATTATTTAAATTTAAGTTCTTAAAAATATTTCAATCGTGCGAAAATGATGTTATAAATCAAATTAAACGAAACTAACCAAACGTGCATGAATGTATCATTTTTATTTCTTATGAAAACGAGTATTTTGCTTCTCATATTAAAAATGAGAAATTAAGCAGTTATGGAAAAAAAAACGCGCACATACCCAGCCATAATACTTCATTACGAACTTCGTGCAATAATTATCAATAACCATAGTCATTTAATTTGAATTATTTTTTTTTCTATTTCTTATTTGAATTTTGTCAATACTTGAAGCAATTTTCCGTTTGAGCCCTGATTTGCCTTTTCGTTTCGGAGACGATGATCAGGAATATTTCGAAATGTTCTTAAAATTCTTTAAACACTTGCTTTCCCACATCATCTACCGTAGCTAAATCTCTCATAGTCATAGAAGTGTGTTTATTAAGAGTAATAATTTAGAACACTTCCTCAGAGTAGTAGTATGTATCTATCTTTGATCAAGCAAAAGTATCAAATGTTACGTAGAACGCAAAACTATAACCACCAGCAACCACACTGAAAAGCTCCCAGCTTAACTACTAATGTACTATAACCAATCAAACGAGTAAATTATAGTCAATGCTGATCTGTAACATTACTGCTAGGCAGATATAGCCGGTTGAGATGGTTTGGGATATAACTGGTAATATATATCAATTCAGACAAGAAACAAAATAGTTTTCCCAATTAATTCGAACAGTGTAGTACTTTCTATTTCGGTTGCTTTTCACCTGGAGAGTAAAGAAAAGAAAATATATGATTTAACAAAAGTAATTGAAAAAAAGTTTAATAAGATCCTTTAAGGGTACCAATTACATTTAAAGGGTTCATATTTTATTTCAAAAAGTGGCACGAAGATTAAATTGAAATAATTTATTAATTTATGGGAGAAATAAGATGATTTTAAGTATAACATTAAAATAACACTTCAACTCTAATTAGTTTGTTTATTATTTTATAAATAAAAAAAATATTTTTAACTAACATTTGATTTTTTTTTCAAATATTTTTAACAGTATCTGAATGTTAATGTTTTTTTATTATTAGGATTTTAAAGAAGGGGAGAGCACCATGTGGTTCAGCACAGACATTTGAAAGGTTTTATTGGATTATGGTGTTGAATAAAAAGTGAGTACCTCAATTGTACAGTAAAATATTCTGGAAGCTAGCCGTAAGGCATCAAGTCCGAGGAAAAAGCAATCTCTAAGATAATGAGGAAAACACTTTTAGCATAGACCAAAAATATCGATCCTGGACTATTACCGACTAGAAGAAGGTGGTTTTCAGTGATGAAACGCATTTGTTTGTGCGGGGGTGGAAATCAAGTGTAGTTAGACGAAGAGAAGTTCAAACTCTGCTGCAGATAATATCCAACAGACTGTAAAACACCCTTCTCAACTGATGTTTTGGGTTTTTTCACAACAAATGGAACTGGAAGCTTAGTTCCTTTTAAAGACATGATCAATTATGTCAAATACATAGAAATATTATGTAGTAGAATTGTTTCACTCATGGACAGATTTGACGGAACATTTGAAATTTTGACGATTGGCTTGAAAATTCTCCAGACTTAAATCCAATTCAAATCTGATAGCATATTCTCAAAAGTCGTTTCGCTAAGAAGAGTTGTACCAAAACAGAGCAAATGAGAAAAAGCGCTATGAGGGTGTGTTTCCAAGATGATGAAATCAAAATCATGTGTGCTACTCTAGTGGAGTCAATGTCAAGACGGTTTAAAAAAGTCCTTTCTGCGATAGGAAAGCATACTTCGTACTAAATAGAAATGTTTCCGTCTACATAAGGTATGTAGTGATTAAAAAGGCTAGGGTTTTAGAAAAAAATCGTTTATATATTTACCATATTTCCCAATTAATTCGAACACTAAATTAGTTGGCCAAAATACGAATTCGGTATAACTTAAAATTAAGTTTAAGTTGGAAAACGAGACAAATGTGATGGTTCCTCCTTATTCTAACTTTTACACAAGAAAAAATGTTGAAAATCACAAACTTATGCACCACTTAGCAGGTTTGTTATTTCTTATGAAGTTCCTTTAATCGAAACCAAACATGGCATATGATAGCTATGAGTCGATGACCGTGAACGTAAGGAAATGACGATTTAATAGACAATCCGTTAAACATATACTTTCGCGATGGATTTATATTACCTGGAATAGGTTTTCCAGTTTTGTACGCCTCCGAATTGAAATATTCTTTGATAAGAGGTCCAAGTTCCTCTAAATTTTCACAATGAAACCACTTTTCGTAAAGAATTTCATCGCTATCACCAACATAGTACCTAAAAAAAAAGCAATTGTATGCAAGAAAATTTTCAAATTAGATTAAGGTATCCGACTACGTTTGAAACCGTGATTTTACAAGAGCGTATAAATGGATAATATTTATGATATTTAGTGTCACATAGATTAGAAAATGTATATAAATTGTTTTAGGAATATTACAATAAAAATGATTTAAGAACGATATTTTGACAAAAAATGAACATAAAATATTCTCCTTTTGTGAAAAAATGCTTTTATTATAATAATGGTTTGCCTGTATATAGCTTAGGCCTCTGTACAGAAGCTCAACTAGAATTTTTGAAATATATAACTTAGTCGGTTTATCCAAGTTTTACAACAGCATAGGAGAGAAATTTAAAGAAAAAAAAACGCTGATAATTATTTCAATTGGTTGTAACTCTGAAAATAATGTGAATTTTTCAAAAATCATAGTTGAACCTCTGTACAGAAATCTGAACTATTTACAGGCAAAATATTATTATAATAGAAGCATTTTTCACAAAAGGAGAACATTTTGAAATAAAGGTTATTCTAAGTTACTTTTTTGCTGAAATATTGTATTTAAATAAGTTTTTTATTGTAAAACTATTCTTAAAACAATTTTATATACATTTTCTAATCTAAGTGACCCTAAACATCATAAATGTTATCCATTTATACGCTTTTGCATAATCACGGTTCTAAACGTAGTCGGATACCTTAAATATATTATTAAAACGGAATTATAATTTACGATATTCCACATAAAAATTTTCAGGATTTCTATATAAAGCCTATTACGGCACATTTACAACGACATATTTTGTGAGAGAAGAGAAAATTCTATTTTTTTTATCTCGTCTTATGTGTTTATCAAACTATGTTCCATGTATGAAATACCATTATTACTAATTTAACCCATTCATTGCTTAGTGCGAGATATCTCGTAATAAGCATATGCACTCAAACTGCCGATTATGATATATCTCGTAGTGTGAGCTGTAATTTTTGATTGATTGCATAACTCCATTTGTGTTAGTAATTATTAGATAGAATTATTGACAAATTTATATAGTGCAGACACAAAAAACACATTATTTATCAATCCTTATTATTAAAATTATAAATTAGATAATTAGACTGTTACATAATTATATACATGTACATACACACATATCCATGATTAAAGGATAATTCAGAGTCTTGCAGAAATCAAACTCTAAAATAAATATATATTAATTTTAAAATGACTACGCACATTTTCAAGAAACATATGCACATTACAGGAATCCACCAGATGACATCGATAGTACGTCACAATGATGAGAATGTAAGATGTGGATAAGTAAGAAATACAAGCAAAAAAGTTAAATGATTCGCAAGAGCTTCATAAGCCTTTCCGTGGAATAATCGATTAGTTATAACGCAAAGAACTGGGATGAATGATTCTGAACATATTATAATTTTCGGCCGTCTGGAATGTGGGAGTACCCTAGCTAGAAGTATCCGAGGTACTTGGAATCACCTAAAGTTTCATCTCTAGGCTTTGGCAACAATTCCAAGATGATGGCATTGCGTGTAGACATTATAGCACATGCCGCCGTCGAGTTACAACGCTGAATGAGGACCAGTATTTGTCAGTTATTGCCAAAAGAATCAGACAGAGCACACCGTGTAAACGTCGAAAACGAATACTTTCAATAGGAGGATATCACCCATATGGACTGGTCAGCATTCTCACTAGACTTGAATCCAGTAGAACATGTGTGTGACATCCTTGATCGACAAATTGCAACCCGTCAGCCACCTCCTACATGTCTACCGGAATTTCGGATAGCATTGCTTGATGAGTGGCGTAATATTCCACAAAATCAGATAGATAATTTCATATTCAGCATACCTAGGCTTTGTAAGGACTGTATTGGATCGTCTGGAAGACATACTATATATTAACCATCACACCAAGCATGTAATATTGGTTTTTGTAAATAGTTTTTTTTTTAGTAATTTGCTCCAGGGAGAAAAAATCACAATTTTTATTAATAACATACAAATAACATCTTTTTGCTTTTTTATCTTTTGTTTAATAAAAAGTCTATACAAATAAATAACATGTGTTTTGCTTCTGACACTTTCTTTGCTTGAACTTGCATTATTCTTAATTTGTGGACATGAATGTATTCGAAAATTATTTTTTTTTAAAAAAAATTGCTTTATATGGTGATCTTTAAAGTAAGAATCACAACGCAAAGTGCTGGGTTGTTGGGACACACTTGGACAAAACTACCTAGACTCCTTATATTTTTTGCATTGTACACACATTATACATGATTTGTAGGCTTCCTTTTTTTTTTGTTGAAAAAATTTTTTCTAAGTAATGCACATCAAATTATATATTTTATATATATATATATATATATATATATATATATATATATATATATATATATATATATATATATATATATATATATATATATAGTTATTGCTTTCTCCTGCATTGCAGCCGTTGCCATCCAATTGCATTTTATTTTAACTGATTCCCGAAATTGACGCATTTCCATCTTTCTACTTCCTCGATTTCTTTGGATATCCCTTTAAAACCCAACCCGTATGAACGGGCGGGCTACTTGTTCTTAACGTTTTTGCTTCCAGAATAGTCGTATGTAAGGAAATCCCAAATCTAAAGATTGAGCGGGTTTGCAGAAAGTGTGAAGTATCACTTTTTATAATCAGATGATGGTTGTGGTCCATGTTTTACATTCATCTGGCAAATTTAGCTTTGTTTTGAAATACAATGAAAACACGTCTTATTTTTATCTGCGTAAAAAAGGTTTTATCAATATTTTTCTAATTGCTTGGATACAGATTTTTGTATTAACTTTTAAATAACTGTAATGTAGAAAAAATGTTAATTATACTCTATTAATGTTGCTTGCAGGACAGGGGATTTTGTTACCCCGCACAATCGTGCCGGTTGGGCGTTACTTGAGTCACTGAAACTATAAAGGTAAGTTCTTGCCATGTGAGTTTTTGATTGTGAATTTTGGATCATTCTTTACGGTAAAAGTCCCTTGAACACATTCATTTCATTGATTTAACTGTTGTAAATTCTTGGTTTTTGTGCAAAAAAAAAAAAAAAATGCAATTTTAAATAAAATTCCTCCAAAAATTAAAATGGATCGCTTAAAATTTAAGTTAAAGATAGTTGAAGCGCTTTAGCAGCCTCTCTACCTACTAACAAAAGTATTTTAACTGATGAGGTAGGAAACATAGTTGACACTCCACTGGTAAAGAATCGAAGTGTTATAATCCCCCTGCTCTACATATCCTCTTTTATCCAGGTAATTCCAGGATAAAATGCTTGACATATATAAACATTTTCGATGTGTTGATGACAAGGCCTCGTAAGAGTTGATTTGAAAACTATGAAAGCAGTTCGAAAACATGTTGTGGAAAATGCAATGTTTATTTATACTTCTCAAAAACAAGACATGTTTTAAAAACTTTCACAGTAAATAAATAATGAGTTAATAAAACAATTACATACGTCAATAATTTCCTTGTTTGTGACAATTTTATCTGAGTTAAGATTTTTTCTTTTATCAACTTAGAGTTAAAAATATATAACTCGTAAATTTTCATAGGTGACCTGTTTCACATATAAAGCCCAACCCACACCATGGTGCGGGTCCCATCTACTTTCCAGGTTGGGAGTGGGCATTTTTTTTAATTATTTTTTCCAGTGTCATTGGGGTCCAAATAGTATTAACAACCGTCGTCTTATAGGTTTTTCCCATTTAGTATCATTACAAATCTGATTGTCGTTCGATGAAATGGACGAGCTTGTGAAATCGAACAAAACAAATTGAAAATCCTTTTGTATACGAAGCTATTTATTAGGAGAAAAAACTGTACGAGATATCTGAGGGATCTTATTCAGTCACGCTAGCTACGAGTTTTTCCAAGGTGTTTTTTTTTCAATAAAAATTACTGTAAATGTGCCAATACAATATTATCTCAGAAACTTTATATTATTATATGTCATAAAATTTCATATTTCGAGAGTAAGAGGCTTTAAATTTGTCTGGCAGTGAATGGGCTTAGCAGTTATTTCGTACCTGTCCATTTGAGGAGATAAATTAGATTTTTCAGGTAAAATACAGGTTAAAATTCTTTAAAAGATAATTATATATAAAAAGATAAAAAGTAAAATTAGTTTTGTATGACATAAATATTTTTTTGACAATACATATACCCAGTTGCGTAAAACGCTACAAATTCAAATAAAAATACTGCGTCAAAATTGAATTTTGTTACACACTAGTAGCACCATACCTTAAGCAGTCCTGCTCATGCCAAGTCCTTTCCCTCTCAATAACTAAGCCTATTGTGTCAGAAATACGTTGTGGGGAGTGAGGTATCCGAGCAGGTAGCAAAAACACCTGGAATAAATTGCGATTCATTTTTAATAATTTGTAAAAATAGGAACCATTTTATAAAAATAATTAAATTCATTTTATTACAACAGTAAGCAATTTTTTAGGCTACCATATTACGAGTATTTTGAGCAATGAAAATCTATATGTATAAAAAGGATGTTTGTACATGGTCTCGCTTCACTTTAACAACGCTCAAACGATCACTATTAAAAATGGCATGTATATGCATTTTTTGTTGAGAAGATTTTTGTGCTATCCTCTTTGTTGCAGCTCCACACCAGGTGGCGCTACAGCATATCAACTTCTGCAGCGTTCAAACAATCTCCAAGTTGCCAACAGCGTCACCACACACAAAAATGATGCCAACCTTACTCTATCGCCAAAATTTCGCTACGTTTCCATTGAATCGCCATTATAATGTAAGGAACGACATTGCTTGTGAATATTACAATTTTAAGATAAAATAATTACAACAGAAAGTAATATTAATGTATTACACATCCAGATATAAATTATTTACACTATTTTAAGCGTTCATTACACAAAATTTGTAACAATATGTTACGTTTGCTGAGCAGAAATCAGCTTAGGAAGGTGTTTTCAAAAATCGACCCACTAGGGAGTTACGGGGCATTAGAAATATACAAAAAAAAAACACCCTTTTATCAGCTATTAGATCTACAGACTTAAAATTTAACAAATATGATGTTTTGTTCAGCTTAATTATGCAAAAGACTTTTTTTTTATTTAATTTGCAACTCATGTAAAATTGAGTCTTTAAAAACTCCTTTATCCTTCAATCTGTATTGTTTAATTTTTCAATTCACCCTGCACGAAGAACGGGTATAGCAGCTAGTTAATTATAAAATACTTAAATCTAATTATTTTTAATCCGTTGTTGATTATGGAGGGAGCTATTAGATCGTTTCATATAAATAATAATAATATCTCACACAATAAATGTGATTTTTTTCAAACATATGGCCTTGTAATATGATAAATACAAGGCGATGCTTCTTACGAACACAAACAAAGATATTTACCACATAAATGTAAGATAATACCCATTTTTAATGTTTAATCTCTAATGTGCTACATAGTAGATAAAATAGTTCGAACATTCAAGTCGAAATTTTCTTTGAACTTAACAATATGAAATTGTGATTAAAGAATGAAATACAATTACACTGATGGGATTTTGAAAAAGATACACTGCATTAAGTAAGTCATTTGATAAATTACTATAAGATAAGATGAGGCATGGAAATAAAATAAGAACAGTAAAATATTTATTTCATATAATGCTATTCTTACAAAGGCGATTCCCCCCCCACACACAAACTTATTCTTTTCTTGTAGTAATTACCTATCAAGAATAGCCATTAGATGGCGACACGATACAGATAAAGCAATTTTGCTTATATTGAGAGAAAGAGCACTGACTTAACAATTAAAATAAATGTACAATATTTTCCTTATTAAGTCATTGAAAAGTAAAAATATTATTATACAAAAACTTGGTCCTTGAAAAGAAGAGAACGTTTTTGTTTTAAATATGTAAATAGATATCAAACGCTGAATATTTTTAAATATTGTTTTGTATCGTCATATGTCCCATAGATGGCAGCACGAAATAAAATATTATACTGATGCATTATTCGAAAAACACTCATTCTGGCGTATTTGCTGTAAGATGGTGAAATATAGCAAGCAATTATATAAGATACATTTTATCTTACAAGTAAAAAGAAAAAAACCTAAACAAATCAGCTTTTTCTTTCTCTTTGGAATACCTTGATTATAGATTTATTTTATTTTTTTGGTGTGAAAATATTTCATAAATATATCCTTAGTTTTACAGTTAAGTAAGAAATCACTATCAGAAATGCATAAATTTTACTGTAAATTTTAAAGAAAAATATAAATATGAAAAAAAAACAAACATTGTCTATTTTATCACACGTAGAAGTAAAATTTCCATGATTTTTTAAGTATTTCTTTTAATATTAACTCACTTAGTAAAAACAAAACAAAAAAAGTAAAAAAATTCAGGAAAGAAAAATACACTTAATATTAATTCCCATGCATCTAATTTCAGGCAAATTTTGCAAAAGATTACTTGATATTGGAATGACTAATCTTAATGAAACCCTAAATATAAAGGATGAATTTGAAAAACATGAAGGTACATATTTTTAGAAAAAACATTCAAACTTTAGAACACAATAATAACAGAGGATACAATTTTTTAATCAAAGGTTTAATTGAATACTCAAAACTTATCACTATGCCACATGAGAAGGATCTCGAATCAGAAGAGAGATTCTTAATCTGGAACTACTTTACTTGGAAATAATTCAATATTTCTCCTGTTTTCTCTATATATAAGTTTTAAATTATTCTATTTACTTTTCAAGCAGATGTTTAGATTTTTTTGTGCCTGTAGCATGAGATTAATTTAACTCAGTGGCGCGAAAGCCCGTGAGGGCCAAGGCCCACTGTGTCCAACTCAGTATACGTGACCTCGGGCCCTTAGGTACATGTGCAGATGTTCCAGCCAGGTGGTCAATCTGAAGTGTAACCCTCTCCCAGTGTTAAGTTCCAAACAAGCTTGGTACTCATTTATGGACCCACTGAAAGGATTAAAGGTTGAGTCAACCTTGCCCAGGTCGGGGTTTAAACCTCGTACCTGTGGGGTAGAAGCATGATGCACTAACCACTCAGCCACTGGGCTATAGAAATGACATTCGAAAAATAAAATATATTTAATTTTAAGTAGAAGTATATTTGTCCATAATCTATTTTAAATAAGAATCTAGTTTCATTCAAAATGAGCTAATTCAATTAAAAAAATAAAATTAAGTTTAGAGTTAGAACTGAACTGTAAACTATATGTTAGTTCTAATTTTGTTTCACTGTCAATATAACAAAGTCCAAAATTGATCGTATAAGTTCAATTTTCAAATTACTTTAAAATAGTACGTAATTTCATTAAATGTTACTGCTTCTAAAGACAGATAAGACATATGATAGAGAAAAAATTCCGAAAAATACTTACCATGACAAGTGAAGGAATTTTTAAAGCATATTTTTTTATTGATGTGTAATATCCCCATTATTTCATTTATACAGGAATGATAAAATTTCCACACTGTCTTAACATCAAGTCTCACATGTTCGCTAAGGGATTATCACGATCAATAAATGATTTCGAAGAATTTTTATCACAGTGGAATTAACCTGAGATTAAAATGTACGTTTAACAATATAAAAAGCAACATATTAAAAATCAGCCCTTTAAATGGGATGAAAATAGTATATATGATATACATTTATTGAGAACGATACCCTTTATACTAAAATAGAAATTGAACGTCTTATACAAGAAATATAAGATAAAAACCATCAGTAAGGCGTTTTTCCGACTTTAACATTGATGCAAGATGTTTTCCGGCTCGGCATTGACTAACAAATTTTGTTTCCTGCGTGGATGTTCGTCACATACGATCTAACTTGCAAGACAGATCTATGTGATCCAGGGATGATCATCCCATTCTAATTGAGCTATATAAAATTTAAATCTGTCTATCACATGAAAGGTTAGGAGAATTAGCGCAACAAGCAGTAAAAATGCACGCAATGTGCAGTCAGACCTTGTCCTTTACAAATGTAAGCTCAGAGGATCCAGAAAAGAAAGAGCAACACTATCAACGTGCTACACGGCTATCAAGGACAGCAACAAAAGTTTTCCGTCTAAAGTGAAATGATTTCCCTACTTCTAATTGATGGGCTGCGTTGACGGTGGTGATCAAGTGCAGAACACAGAGCTTTCCTGAACATCTACCAACACGTTTTTTGCTGATCACAGCTTGAACTCCAGGGACGTCTTAAGGCAATGGCCAACTGGGCCCGGGGCCTTGACCACAATGAAACCTTCATCTCATTTTCGACTCAGCCTTTAGGTATCCGACAACCCTAAAATAATGATTTTTTTCAAAAATTGACAATTTTTTTTTTTATAATTTGATTTTATAAGCCATCTTATTAGCTTAATAACAATACGAAGTTTTTGATTTTCTCTTCTATAGAACAAAAACTACAAGCGTTTTAGTAAAAGCAGATACCATAACTTTACACAAGATGTCAAACTTTAAAACGCGTTTTACTCGAAATGTGGTTTTTTTTAAGTACTCAAATGGGGACAGCGATTGCTCAAAAAGTTTTGGTTGAAATTTTTTGCTTGTGTTCTGCATACCAGTAGAAGTGGTTTGAACTTCAGATTTATCAATCACTGCTTTATTTCAAAATTTACAGTTCTTTTTGTGAATATAATCACTGACTTTAAAGCAATTTCATATAATCTCTAAGATAAAGTGCACAAGTTTTTTGTAAAAAATTAAAATATATGTAATTCTGAAGGTCACTTCTAATATGAATAACAAAGTAACACATCAAAATTGAAAAATTGGGAATTTGTTCATAAAATCTTTGTTCAGAGCGAGTCCCGTTTATGTAATTTTTTGTACATTTTTACTAGATTTTTCCCATTTTAATAATAATAATATTTTTTTTTCTTTTTCCAATTTTAGAATTTTTTCCTTAAAATATACTAAATAAATATAAAAATCACAAAAAAATCCCTATATCTCCATTTTTTCCAAAAAAAAAAAAAAATTGACGCAAGTAGTCAGATACCTTAAAAGGATCATGTTTCGAATAACTTCAACGGTCAAATGTTATTTCCGGTTGTATACTAGGGGAAAACTAGGAAGGACTAACTTGGAATTTCAGAAAATACATTAACCTGCTACATGTGATGTTTGCCGTCCCTATATAAGCCTAGGCCTACCACTCATTCAATTAAAAGGAGGACGTCGGCCGAGACGATTTGGGCGATTGTAAGTCATACACATTTATTTGTTTTGGATTAGCACGAATATTTGACAACATATGCTATGCACTATCTACTTTTATGCGTCATAGGCGGGGCCTATAATTGTGTAGGGGCCCACAACCTACTTTTGCATTATGGGCTACAAAGTGTCTACTTTTGCGTAAGGGCCCATGGCCTCAAGAAGTCTTAAGAAGTCCCTGTTGAATTCAGATCAAGTCTCAACCCTGAGAGCAATTCTACTCCAGTCCTTGAAATCCTGGGTCAAAAGCACTGCCTATTTAATCTTATTTCAGACCATGAACAATAAGATCTACAAGCTCCCTTGGCACAGGAAGATAGAAATTTTTATCAGAAAATGTGTTTAAGTCCAGTTTATCCGGGCCCTTCTGGGACCCTGGACGCCCGCCCCAAGCATCCAATGGATAAACCAGCACTCTGTGGTCAAAAGTTCCTATTAACGCTGCAAATGTGCCTTGTGGAGAGCAAAGGTGAGGGAAGTCGGAGCAACGATCTGCATGACCTCGGCCCTCGTTGGTTAAACATTCTACGGATGTTCATTACAATATTGATGTCCGGTTAATAAAGTCAAGGATACAATACACGGAATATAAATTTGTCCCAATTAGCTGAAATGAAGTATGTCCACTGGCGCACACAAGGGGGGGACGTCCTGGGGGTCCGGACCCCCAAAGGTCCTTGATTTTGTTCCCGATTAATTATAATTCTAAGTATATAGTACGTAAAAGTTAATTAAGTTTTGGTTATTAATGATTAATTTATTAATTAATGCTAATTATTTATTCAATAATTAGTTTTTTACTGTGTTTTGTTCCCGAAAATCGACAAAATCAAAAGGAGCATGATACAAGAATGGTGAACTTTCGACCCCGGACCCCCCTTGAAAAATTCCTGTTTGCGATACTGAGTATGTCTATGCAATTCATTTATATTTATTTCTTTTGGAAGAAATGTTTTCATAATAATTTACACTGGCTATTACAAATGCATGCGTTTGAAGAAAAATATACATTTTAAACGTAACATTTTCAATTTCGAGAGTCATTTACTTATAAGCATAAAATATTTAATGAATTATTTACCGAATTTATCTTCACAAAGCGATTCTATGAAATCACATAAGGTTTAATAAAAAATGAAAATAAAAATTTTCACTTTTTTAACAATATACTAAATAAATTAACGTAAAATCCGGCGTATACAACGAGCACCTATACTTTCGAACGATTATTTTTAAATTTTAGGTATATTCGCCGTATAACGCACACCATCTTTTTTTTTATGAAGAAACCTAAAATATACTTGAACAGTTACTCTTATTTCGAAGTAATTTATTCGACTTTTTGTTCTAAGGAGTGGCGTAATGAACACCTACGAGACCTCCGCATCGAGGAAGATACATGATACTAGGGAGATCAAAACCTGATTGATGTCAATTGATTGATTGATTGAATATTAACGTCGCACTGTTCAGCTACACGAGGGCTTTTGGCGACGGACCACGTAATTTTGAACCATGGTCAAGTGACGTGGACGACACCTGAGCTGGCACCCCCTCTCCTAACTACCACACCACACCAACGGGAGGACGTTTCAGCTCTCGACAGATTTAACGTGCATCGCTGCCCTACACGGCGGGTCTTTAGTGGTACTGGGCTCGAACCCGTGACAAAGCAAGCCACGGTCCGATACCTATACCACTCGGCTACCGCGGCCACTTGATTGATGTCAAATACATTCCCTTTATAACATCTGGCTTAGGGCCCAAAACCGAACATTGAGGGGGGGCCCTAATGTTCTCCGTTACGCCCCTTATTCCATGCTTTAAAAAATAGTATATTTTTAGAACTACATTCCTTTAAGTTTATAGGGGGAATGTCGTCTTTTTAACAAAATAAATAAATAAATAAATAAAAATAATAGTATTTCGATGTATGTAGAAACCTAATTTTTTCTATTATACCCGGCGTATAACGCGCACCCTTAAGGCAGGATTTTACGGTAAGCCAAGTATGACCGCAATATTTCATAATATATTTAAAGAAGCATATTTTTCTCAAAATGTTTAATGATATTAAACTGTTTTCTTCCCATGTGCTTGAAATAACATAAGATTGGTTTGATCTCAAAAAACTCTACTTATATCATCTGACATAACTCGCATATAAACTTTCAAATCAAGCAGGTAAAGTAAACATTTTCTATGTTGAAATATATTTCCTTTCCAAATATTATATTTTTGACCTTCTTCATACTGTATGCACCAAAAATTTCATTTTCTTAAATGGCAATTACACGCAGCAATCTTGATAAACGATTCTATAAAGTCTAGTAAATCTTTACCATTAATGATAGTCAACTAGGCGTAACTATTTACTACTTCGATCGCTTTTTACCAGAATTTACATTTGAATTTAAACTTCTACAGTAAAACGCATAACTTTTAAAGGTAAGAAGATACTTAAAATTTTCTCTATTTCCTTAATGGTTGCCAAAGGCAAGAAACCTTACGAGTCATTTATTAAAGTAAATGCTAAGTAGCTTCACTTGGCTCCTTAATGGAGCTGAAATAAAATGTTAAGAGCTCGAGGTAATGACAGAAGATTTCGACAGATAACAAGAAAAATTTTCTAGAACTTATTTACAGATTTCTATTTCACAAATATCAGGGGAATGATTTCGAGTTTTCGATAAATAAAAATGAATAGATGCATTTGCCAATCAAATGGAATATTTTATGAAAAATAGAAAGAAATTATTCATAAATGGCTGGAAAATGAGATTTTGTTTGTCAATCGTTTTATTTAGAATAAAAAGTTCTAAACTCTCTCTCTCTCTCTCTTGAGCACGAGTTTGTTGTGAAACATACCAGAATTTATATCCTACTTACTTAAAAGTTCATAATATCCAGATTTATATGCAATGCATTGGAGTAGACAATCTAAGAATTTTAATATGAATAAATAGTTTTACGTAGTGTATAATTTATATATATATATATATATATATATATATATATATATATATATATATATATATATGTGTGTATATTTCAGTTTCCCATATAAACAAATAGATTGGTAACAGTTATTGGTGATTTCGTATTAACGATATATTATAACCCGTTTTAAAAATGTTTGCTGTAAGTGGATTATATGAACACATTGCATAAAATTGCGTAGGATATATACAAATATTTTATTTCACTTTTGATAAGATATGTTTAATGAAATGCTGTGCAATCAACTAATATTTTAAGCATATACAAAACACTACTTTGAAGACTACACATATTTTAATCTTTATAAATGTTTTATGTTACTGATTACATGTTAATGTTTCATAACGAGGAAAGAATAACAAATCCTGTAATTGTATACCATGTCCGTTAGGAATAGAGAATATATACAGCACACAGTCTTGCAGAGCATATTACACAGCATATCCCATTCAATGTGAAAAAACTCTAGTACTCCATTGTTCAAAATAATTCGTAGCTAAAATCGGCAAAGAAAAGATAATCGTTTTTTTTTCAATAAACTTATTATTATTTTATTTTTTTAAAAAAGTCTTATCGATAATTTTATTTTTTTAACTTTTAAGGGTCAATATATATATTAATTATCCAAAAATTAAAAAAAAATTGAGAGTAAAATGTGAGTTATGATATAAGTTATGATAAGAGTGATAAGTATGATGCAAGTTATAATATACATAATAAGTTTTGCAATTAAATGTAGAAATATAAATGTACTGAACCTCTGGCTCGATAAAATATAAATAAAATCAAAAGTTCACAACTAAACTGAAAAGTCAGAAAAAATCAGTTTTCTTTAATAAAAAAAAATAAGCGTCAGGAATAACTTTTTCTGTTTTAACAAACTGAAACATTTTCTATCCCTTCTTTAAATTCTTAATGATTTCAAAATTAAGTTTAGTTATGATAACCGTAGAGCTTACACTGTATAATACTTATCGTATTTTAATTATGTTAATATTCAATTATTACATAATATTATCCAGTGAATATAAGCCATAATCAGTCGCATCCAGTGAACATTGAATACCCCATCTATAAGTTTATTTATATATCATACAATTATATATATCTTTTTAACAATACAAGGGTTAATATTCTAGAAACAAGGCTTATATTCTTTGTAAATAACATGTATTCTGTTTTTTTTTCTAATGACAAAGAATAAAAAAAACATGCTAAATATCTTGTAAATAAAACATGCGAATTTATGTGTATTAGTATTCAGCGAATAAAAATAAGAATGTATACATTTAGAATAAAATTATGTAGTTTATATCCGAACAAATTTAAGTATCTACAAAATAGCGTCACAGTACTAAATGGACGCTATAATGAGCTTAGCATTAATAAAGTAATTGACCATTTAGTTTTAGGAATAGCATATTAAAGTATAGAAAATGCAAGGATGTGTGAAATCGAAAGGTTATGCTTTGATGGTCAGCATATTGTACACAGGAAATGTTTTGACATTATATGTAATTGGTAAATTTTAATGACTAGCCTGGAGGTAAAACTGTACTGCTTTGCATTCTATAATGATTCTTTTATGGAAATAACCATTCTGTTCTTAAAGCCATAAAATGTGTAAGTCGAAATGTAATTTGTTCAAATGAATGTGAATACACAAATTGAAGTTCTCTGAAAAAGTTATTTATGTGGAATGATTTATACAATAAGGAGAGGATATTACGTATCTTTGATTGGTTTCATGGTTTTTCTGATCGAATTCATGGTTTAAAAGTTCTAAAGACTGAGGTGAAAAACTCAATGCATTTTTTAAACTAAAGCAAATAAAATTTAAAGTGATATTTTACGTCCACATCTTACTGAATGTTGAAGGTTTTAGTTTGTAATAATTTTTCTTGTGATACTTTTGAATAAATAAAAAGTATTTCACATGTACTCCAAAAATAGAAACTGTATATTGTTTGTATAAACATAAAAAAGAAATACAACCGAAAATATATATACTTAATCTAGCTTAATTGCATAAGAAATAAAGGAAGACATGTTTGAATATATTTTAAAGAAAGTTTATCAATAAATGCGATAGATAATTGGGCGGATGGGTTATGGATCTGAAAATAAGTGTTAAATTTATGTTTGAGAGAAATTGTATAGGATTTTATATACACTGAAAAGCCACTGAATTATGGATACCCAACTAGTACGAGTTGGACCTCCTCTGGTCTTGATAATGGCCGCCACATGACGAGGCAGGGGAATGACTTGACAAATATTCCCTAAAGCTGTCCGTGATTCAGTAAGGCTCGTTGTGGCTAGGTGATGGCCTTTCACGCCTTGTTCCAAAACATCCCAAATATGCTCAATATAATTTAAGTTTGGGCTTCTAGGTGACCAATTTATGACAGAAAAGTCAGAAGAATGCTCATCCAACCAGCCAGTAGCCAACCGGGACTTGTAAGAGGTACAGTTGTCTTGCTGGAAAACTCCCGTACCGTGTTGATAAAAGAACAGCATAAACGGATGGAGGTGATCACCCAGAAACTATATGTACAGAATTGCATTGAGTGAGGTTGGTACACGCACCAAAGATTCCACGAAAAAACACCCCAGACCCTGATTGAGCCACCATGCCCTTTTACAATTCAAACCTGGCACACAGGATCCATGGTTTCATGAACCTCACGCCATATTCTCACTCTCCCGTCGGCGTTAAGAAATCGGAATTGAGACTTATCACTCCACGTAACTGGTTTCCAGGCCTCTAAACTCCAGTCTCTGTGCTCTATTGCCCAGGCAAGAAGTGCAGCCCGCTGGTGAGCATTGAGCAATGGTACTCTCGTAGGTCGACGGCTCCCTTAATCGATACGGTGAAGCAAGCGTTGTACAGTTCCTTACTGACTGTATGACTGGCACCGTCATTCAACTGGGTGATAATTTGAGCTAATGTTTGGCTTCGCTGGCCACGTACAATACGGAATATATCGAGCAGTCTCTCATCAAGGTTAATTGTCTTTTGCAGTTTGCCCGATCGTTAGTTTTTTTTCTGTCCATCATCCATGTATTCTTTGTATAGTCTTGACACTGTCGACCTTGAAAATCCTAGCTGTCCTATGATTTCGAAAATTGAACGACCCTTGCGTAGCGCACCTACGATTTGTCCGCGTTCGAAGGCGCCTAAAGCAGGAAGTTTACGCATACTAACTATTCCAAAAATTAATTCAGAACACTATATATACACTATACATGCACTATATATGCAGTTAACACACAGCGACCTCACTTGCGCATAAATGATGCGCAACGCTACACAATTTTTGCTTAGCCCTTGCTATCCCTAATTATGTGGCACTTCACAGTGTATTTACGTAATCAAAAACATTTTTCACCGCAATACTCTTCCATTGTGTGAGAAAAACATTTTTATAACAACTATAAAGTATTTCAAATTTAAATTTCTATCAAGTGCGGTGTTAATATAAACAAAAATTTTATTCCAAAATATTAGCATTTGATCCGTATCTGTTATTTGTATTGTCATTCTAATAGCTACAAATTTAAGAACTTCGTAGCTAAATAGAATTATTTTTAAGTTTATCATTAAGGAAACTATTGAAAATTAACCTTTATTGCTTTATTATTTTACAATTACTGCATTATATATATATTGTACTAAATATTTTTAGTGTAGTTTATCCATTAAATGCACATCGCAACAAAGGCCTTTCTCTTCTTCCTTACATTTAGTTATTTCTAAGGAGTTAATTAAAAAATATTTTCTAAACTGTTAATAATATTGTACATTCATTACTCCCCCATCCTATAATTTAAAAATAATGAATCATTTTTTGGAAAAAAAGCTTTTTAAAAATTTTACCTTTTAACCCTTGGTGTGAAGCACAGTAAGAAAAAAAAAGTTAAAATCAAGTTTTAATTTTTAACTATGTGAATATAGCTTTAAAAATAAACTATTAATATAAATTTAAAAAGTTAATTACTTTAGAATAATATATTATTGCATTAAATACCTTTGAGAACGTATTCATCTCTTTCAGCACACTTTTGAAAGACCTTTCCAAAACAGTGCAGACACATAAACTAATAGACGAGCTTTAAGATTTAAACCGAATAAATAGAACCTTAATTATACCAACAGTTTTCAAATTATGACATCTCAATTTGCGCATCGCTTGACTTTGAATGAGGCTTAAGAGACTATGCTTATCAAATCGTATTTGTAAACGTAGATAAGTTGAAGTTATATCGAACTTAATTCAATATGAATGTTTTAATTCTTACAACTTATAATTTTCGTTTGCATTTCCCACGTCATAATCCCTTCGAAGTTTCAGAGTTACGACCAAACTCCACAACTCTGCATATAGTCAATTTATACGATGTTAAAATTTCTCAATGTAAGATGGTTTGAATATCAATTAAATGTTGTGGTTATACATTCAAACACATCAGCATTCATGAACAATTATTTGTAGTTATGTATCAAAGTTATATAAGGAACTATATTTTATTATATATATATATATATATATATAATAAAATCTAGTAAAAATAAATCATCGTCATCCATTTACCATTTTATGAGATCTTATATAGAGATTTTGTATATATTTTGGTATGGCTTTAGTTAGTTATGAAGATGGGCACACACAAGGGTTATGAGTTGGCATATAAAAAAACTATAATTTTTTTAAAAAATACAAAAAAATGTGTGAAATGTTTTGAAAATCAGAATTTTTTTTGCTTTCCCTTCTGTATCTAAACATTGTCGTGTTAGAATTTTTAAAACTCGAATTTTTTGGAACTCTAAATATAAGAATTTATCTCGTACAGCAAAACAAAATATTCATGTTTCCGATAGTATAGATGAAAATCAAAGAGATAAGGATTTTGGTAACATATTAGAAAATAGGTTTTTCAGAGATATTCATGCTTTAAAACTAAAATTTAGATCTTGCACTGATAAAAGATGCAAGGCGTGTGCATGATGAGTAGGGAACAGTTGGATAATGATGCAGGTTATTTATTTTGTAAGACTTTTAACTGTGTTTACAAAATGACATGCAACATATGTAAATTCGCTTATATAGGTCAGACTTCAAACACTATCAATATTAGATTGAATCAGCATAGGTCTGATACAAGGAAATTTGATTGCAACAATAACCAGGCTAAGATTGAGATAGGACACTTTCATAAACATGGATTCAATAACATAACTGTACATATACTTAGAATAGTGCCAAATATTAAACAAAGATTATGGTTCGAAAACTTTTTATAGATTCATTTCGATCATATTATCCTTATGGTTTGAATGTTATATGGAAAGGTGAAAGTGTCTTATTAGCTTTTTTAAACAAAAATCCGAGAATTCATTATATATTCCGAATTTTAATAAATTTATTGATAATAGTAATAATATTCGTTTAGCGAGAATTTCAAAAGCTAAACGCAGAAAAAAAGTTACTAGAGACCTGTCAACCCTCAAGAATTCTATGTTAGAATTAGCTGTTAAATTTGATGATAACTACAACACAGGCTTAATTAAATCGTTTATGTTTGGCTTGAATAAAACTGAAATTAAAATTATGACAGATATTTTAAGCAGATATAAATTCCGTGATTCCCATGGTATGCATATGATTCGAGACCTTAATAACTATTTAGTACAAAAAATGAATATTAAATTAGATGCAAGTGAAAATTACTCTACAGAATATTGTACATTATTATTTATGAATAAATCCTTTAACAAAATTAATTTTTCAAGTATATTTCAAAAATATCAATTATTTTTTCCTATTAAAAATATTATTAGTAAAAAGGCTTTCAAATACAACAAGAAATTAGGTAGATTTATATTTAATTATAATCAAATCTCGGAGCCTCTAAGTTCAGAATCATGTAGATGCAATCTATATCGAGACTATATTGATGATTATCATCAGCACGTTGTCAGAGGAGACCTTAGAATCGTGAAAGATGATTTGTTAAGAAATTTCATGGAAAAAGGTACCAGTTTTAGACTGATGATCACAAAAATAAATTTAACGTTATGAAACAAATCATAAAAGATTTAGATAAATTCTACCTTAAAATGGCAATTAAATACGGAATGCCGATTGAAGCATTCAATCAATTTAGATCTTATGTAACAACAGAAATTCAGGAATTAGATTTTACTGTTGAAAATGAAATTATGTATAAAGATCTTAAATCATCAATAGTAAATATCCAAAATGACTTCGTTATTACATATGTTGATAAGGTCTCTGCTAATTATGCCATAATTTGTAAATATTTTTACAGTAAAATATTAAGTAACCACATTTTAAATAATAATTCATTTCAAAAATCAATTCACAATAATAGAGATGATAATCGTCTTTTAGCTTTTAACAAAAGACTGAATATCCATCTAAATAATATTAAATATCCAAGTATTTTTAACACCAAAATTTCATAAAAGCCCTATAAAATTCCGTAGTATCACTAATGGATACAATACATATATCACGAAATCTGGGAAGATCTTACAATCTCTTCTTCAAAATCTAATTGATAATTTACAAAACACGGCAATTATTAAAAATAGCTTAGAGATTGCTAGAGTTACTAAGGATATGATGATTTTTTCTATGCATGGTTTTGATTTCGAGGACCTTTTTAATTCTATAGATATTGACGATATGATTAAGGTTCTACAGTTAATTTATGATAAATATGAATTATATACTTCAATGAAAAAAGAAAAAATTGATATTCTTGTTAACCTCGTATTAAAAGAAAATTTCATTACATTTGATCAGAATCTTTATAAACAGATCAAAGGATTACCTCAGGGTGGTCCAGCTAGTAATTGTTTAGCGAACCTATATTTACATATTTTTGAAATAGATCATGTTGTAAATGATTCTTACTTAATTTATCGTTATATAGATGATATAATAATTTTTGGTAAAAATAGTGAATACAAACCAAATATTACATTCTACCCTGATTATCTCAAGCTCCTTAAAACTAACTTCAACTCTAATAGGGTGGAATTCTTGGATTTAGACTTGCATCTTATTAACAATATTGTAGTCAGTAATATTTTTGACAAAAGAGATTCGTTTAAGTTCCATATAATTAAAATTCCCGTATGGAACAGTAATTTACATATATCAATTTACAGAAATATCATTTTGAATTTTTATTTAGAAATGATAACTTAACTACCCACAAAATAGATAAATACAATAATATAAAAAATTTTTTTTTTCAATGTTGTTTAGATCATGAATACCCTTTTAATTTCTTGAGATCTTATATTCATCACAAATACATTAACCGGCTTGCAACTTCGAATTCCAAATCCACCACACAACAATAGGTTTTCAAAGTCAGCATATTAGTGGTCTTGCTGTGAAGATTATATCATAACACTCATATCACAGTTTACATTTTTTCCACACACATCTTGAACATCTTACACATTGTTGACAACCAACCAAATTATAGCCTAGCAAATTTACATTTTTGACAATCAACCAATTCAAATTTTACCATATTTGACTGTCATCATTTTATACTTGTCTTTTCTGGCTGGTATAAAAGTCAGCTGAAAAGATGTGGTTATGTATTTTCGAATTTTTTAACTTAGTGAATAATTGACTTTCATTAATGGCAAGACGCTTGTTTCTCTTCGTGAAAGCTTTGTGAGTAAAGAAATTTTGTTAAATTAATTTTTGAATGATACTTTTCTTATGTAATTGTTTTAGCATTTTTCTACTTTTCTTACATAATTATTTTGTGATTTTGTGATCTTTTTCTGCATTAAGAGTTTTGGGAGAGTTTGTTACATAATAGTAGTGATTGGTTTTATCATGCTCTCTGAGTTATACATACTCTGTAGTTTTGTTTATTTTATTTTATTTGGTTTTCCTACCGAGTTGCAAAGGGAGAAGGTTGGCGCCTTTAAACTAGTTTAACCCCACTTATTCGGTCCTAAGTCCGAAATTGCTTTCTGACTCGCTAGGTTCTGCTTTTTTGTAGTTCTTTTATTTCTCTATAATTTTGTTCTTCATGTTCAGCTTTTATATTTTTATTATGCTATTTCTTGTTATGTTCTTTATCTATTATTTCTTGTTTTTGATAAATAATACATATTTCTTTTATATATATATATATATATATATATATATATATATATATATATATATATATATATATAACGTGGGTTTTAATAATAGGATTATATATTTTCCTTTGCAATGAAAAAATGCTGATTGTACTTGTTTTAATTGTAATTCAGACATTACAGAAAATAGTGTTTTAATTGTTTAAAAATGTGAATGCAATAGTTCCATATTTTGTTGTTTGTTTAAAAATATAATGTTTTACTGGAAATTTTAAAGATTTTTCATTAAAAATATTTTTAAAACTTTTAATTTTTACGGGGTTTTAATATATTTTTAATAATTAAAACTTTTCCTGCAATAGAATACATTTTTTTTCTAATCACACAAAATCTATCAATCACCACACAACATATCAATTATCTTAAAGTATAATGCCGTTTATTATTTTCCATTTTTCTTTTGATTTATTACAATATTTGTTATTCTTTTAAAATTGTGAGATCCAATTTTTTCCAGTATCCTTTTATTTTTCATTTAGTGAAAATTTACTGAAATCAAAGTTAAAAAATCTTACGAATTGAAGTTAATACAAATATATTTAATATTAATAAAATAGTATAACCGCAACTATAATATATTCCCGACTATTTGTAAACTGTTCTTTCTCATATGGATAAAAACACTGTGATGAAGCTGTTTTCTCCACAAGCTACTTTTCCGCAGAAGACCGTTGCTTTTTTCGGCACGAAAGAAGAACCACTACTTATACAGCTTTCTATGACACTTTCAATAAAGAAACTATTTAATGCACATATCCTCCACAATTTTTGTATCAAAAGCAATTGAGAGTCAACATTATTAGAGAGCATCGTTTATAAGATTTTCAATGGCATGAAAAAGTCACCATAATCATCAGCAGCCAAAGCATTTAGATATAACTACGGATAGTTTAGCATCTACGGTGATGTAAGGCGCAATGAAGCAGCAAGTAGGTTTTGCAACCACGTGTTATATTTTGAATCCTGGGATTTCAGGTTTACATTATCCAAATCCCGAGATTAGGATTGGACTATTTATGAAAATACTTACACATTAGCACAGTTTAAATTACCTAATAAAGCTGAAAATATAATTACAAAATTAGTTTAATGTTATTATTTATTAAAACAACTAAAAAAACTTAATTCATTTTAAAAACAAATAAAAATATTACATAATGAAATTTAAAAAAAGTAAAAAAAAACATTTTTTCATTTCTTGCGTTTCTGTAAATAAGCTTTTAAAAAATACCGCTCGTCCAGCGTTTTATCGTTCAAACGGATTATTATTTTTGTTACTAATTGTCCTGCTGAAGAAAATGTCCGTCCAGACTCTACACTAGTATGCTTTATCATAATTAATGAGGAGTATGTTCCTTCCAGGTAGTTCCATTTTACCCTCCCTCCATTTTGTAAAATATATTTCTTTTTGAATTTTTGATGACAATGTCACAAATTTAATATGCTGCATTGGTGCATATTCATCTTTGATCAATTTATCTAGTTCTTCTGCTATACTAGTGGTTTTTTGGGTACAAATACACTCAGATATTGATTTAGAATATGAATCAACTTCAAGTGTTACCTCCTTTGAAATAGAAGATACAGTTGCGTGAGCTGTTAGTAATGTAATGATATTTGAAGCATCATTCATTCAAGTAGGTATACTATTAATTTACGTAATTTAATTGAAGAAGGAACTGTAACAAAATCTATTCATGAGGTGTTTCTTATATAATTTTGTAAGTATTTCAGTAAACCACTTAGGTCTGTGCGACGTTAGTTCATAGAAAAATATAAATTTTCTGAGAATTAAATTCTTAGAAAATTTTCGTGACAAACAAAAATTAAAATATAATTCAATCAAAAATTAAATCCCTGGATTAGCTATTTTAATCCCAGGATTTCGGGATTTGAAGAAATTTCGAAATCTCGAGATTTCCCGGAGATGTAAACCTTAGCAGCAAACTTCGAGACAAAAAGTTTGAAATTTCTTCGCTGATTTCAAGAAACTTATAGAGCCTGAGGGTTACCTTCTGTACTGGGACTAAATCATGACAAAACTTATTCTTCTGGAAAAGATTCCAAAGTAAAATTTTAAAACATTAAAGAAGAATAATGGTACTATAGGATAGTGAATGACTGTTTCACGTTCTACTTTGGGCCAATGCAATAGATGACTTAAAAATGAACTACCACGTGTTTATTTTTATAGTAACTCTACGAACTGAGAGAGAACTGAAGTGAACTTGCAACAGCCCATGCGGACCAAGGTCTAATGTGCCTATCTCAGTTTACGAGACCTTAGGCTCTAGGATGCATGTGCAGAAGTTTCGGTTAAGTGGTCAGTCTGAAGTGAAACCCCAAGTATTCAGTTCCCAAGCAAGTCTGGTACCCATTTATCCACCTACTGAAGGCATGTAAGGCTGAGTCAACCTTGCTCAGTCCAGGATTTGAACCCCTGCCCTGTGGAAGCACAATACACTGCCACTCAGTCACTGGGCTTCGAGAGAGAGAGAGAGAGAGCTATACAACCAGAAAAGCTAACTCAGTTCATTGTGGAGGTCAAAAGCAAAGTTTGTATGACTTAATTATTGTTGGGATCTGTAAATAGTTTAATGTGGAACCATTTTTTTCAAAAATAATCTACCTCCCTATGCTTTGTTTGCTACTGATCAGGGGTCAGCAATTGATGGCATGCTAGTTTCATTTGGCACGCAATACTAATATCAGTAACACTACAAAAACTTAACAAATTGTCAATTTTTAAGTGGATGGAGGTTGATACATTTGTAATGGACCTTATTTGACAAACATTTTCACAATTATAGACATTTACGGAACTAAGAAAAATAACTTTAAAGATACATTTAGAGCTATTTTGTAAATCATTATCGGATTTCATTGTTGGAGAGATTTAATTGTTTGAAGAGAAAAAGTTGCATGTACTCTGCTTTCCACTTTTGGGTTTATATATCTAAGTGAATTCCTATGTAAAAACGTTTTGCAACTGAAGACTGAGAATCTTGTCAAACTGAAAGTAAAAAGTCATACCCCTGATTTGATGATATGAAGTATAGTAGTGCAATCACTAGATTTGCATTATTTCTTTTATTTAACTATAACGAAGGGGAATACGAAAGTTACGTTGCCTATTTCTTATTTTAATGAATATGTTTCAAAATACATAAGATTTGTACAAGTTAAATTTTATTATTTGTGTTATATTTTCATGAATAAATAGTTACATTTTACACTGTTTATTTTTATGTAAAGAATTATCTTAAATTGACGCAACATTACTATATAATAAAACTGTAAATCTGTATAACTCATGTCCATTCCATAACTCTACATGCATTATTGTGGGAATCAAATTGTTTTAAAAAATATCTTATTGTGTGGCACGCTGAATCCTATTGGTAGATTGGTTTAGCATGTCACAGCTAAAAGTTTGCCAAACCCTGCTATAGATAATTCTACTACACTTCTATAATATTAACTCTTTGAAGAATTCAAACTTATGAAATACAGTTTCTATTTCCCAATTCCAACAAATAGATCAACTGGCTATTCTTCACTTTTAGATGCTTTCAACTAAAATACTCTTCAGGTACGGGTTTTCAGCCGATTTTCTCAGCTTTGACCTCAATCTCACTCTTAGAGTTTTTAAAAATATCGCTTCAGCATCTTTAATTCTTCATTGTGGAACACATTGTAGTAGTTTACATTAATTTTATGTGGGAAATTATTACTCTTCACGAGTGCTTACGAGTACTCGTTAAGCGAGGTTTCACTGTTCATTTAAATCAGGGTTTCTCAAATTGTGGGGCGTGCCCCCTTAAGGGGCGTGACAACTCTACGAGGAGGTGCGGGCATATTGAAAAGCCGAAAACAAAAGATAATTTTTAAAAAAATATTAATTTACTGAAAGTAAATAACCAAAATACATTCCGACATAATAAAAAATAAAATACGAATATTCACTGATATATTATGCTTATAAATGTATCAGTGCTACACAGTGTCTTTTATAATTAATTTAACAAAACTAAGTTAAGAACAAGTTTAATAACTACCATTGACCCCATGGGACTCTGTCAAATATAAAATCACATACAAAAATCCACACTTATCGGTTAACACTTAGTACAGTTTATAATAGATACTGTACTGTTCGGCCACGCCTGCTCACATCCTCGAGTGCCTAGGACTCACCCAGCAGAATTTAGCAGACGATCCCTTGCTGATGTTGGACTTTCTGAAAGTGTACGGTGTCACGGACCTGGTCTAGCACTGCTGACCAATGGGGGCGTGCAACATAAAATCACTTGACTGCCGATTAAAAGTTACGCGATTCGCTTCCCAAAGTCAACCGTTTTCAACGTAGGTGTGTGTATGTGATGCATTAAGTGTGAGTGTGTGTGGGGGGGAGGAATAAATAAACAAATAACCTGAAAAAATCCTTCGCAAACATTGACAAGGTCCTTTTATTGCATTCCAAAGCCTTCACAATAATTTTATGTTCAACAATGCACAGAAGAGGTCTTAATTTGGAAAGACGTATATATACGTCCCGGGAAATTGACGCTTTGGCTGACAGAGACGTTTATGTACTCCGGTGACACAAAAGATGTTAAAGTCGTATATATATATATATATATATATATAGTAGTTTTATCATCAAAGTATATTATTGAATTCAACACATTGTTAGTGTTTGAGGGGGGCGCGACTAAAATTATGATCAACTATTGGGTCACGAATATTGGAACTTTCCGAAACATTGATTTAAATATAGAACTTTCTTAACATTAATTATTTTTTTTAAATCATATAAATAGCTGATTACGAAAATTCATTCTTACATACTCAAGATATACCCGAGTCCTTGGTTAAATTCAAAATAGAATCTGGTTATTATAATCTGTTACCTAAACTTTGCTATCGCTCTGATAATAAATAAAATATATTAAGAAGTAAAGTACCTGAAATTCTATAAGAGTAATGGAGTAAATTAAAATTAAACCTATTACACATCAGCCATATCTTTTTTTAATTTTGAAACAAATATTTTTATAAATATACAGGTGATTTAGACAGAGCAATTAATTTAGTAACAATGCTTCTTTAAATAGCTTTCTAATTTTTAATACTCTAATTTATGCTTCTATAGAATAATCTATAATGAAACAAAACATTTTTATTAAAACATCTATACAATTCTGCTTTACACGAAAAAAGATGACCTTGAAGAAAATATGTTTTTTTTTTAAGAATCAAAAATTTGAAATCTTACAGAAATACATCAATGTGGATTTTAGGAATTAGTTCTTGTAATGCGAACTAAGTATTGCAAACATGTTTTTTTTCTCTAGAATTAACTGCATTAGGAGTGCAAATAATGTCACAACGTTTTTCGTCAAAAATTTGGTACTTTTTTTTTAATAAAAGAATGGTACATTATATTTCATTCAAAGTATTATCCATCTCTAGCCACTACTTTCCCCTTCTGTCTGGTAGCATACGGATACCTCGTCAGAAGAAACCTTCCTTTTTTTGAGAGGCTATCCCAATTTTTAATATCTTCATTTGTTGTGAAGTGCTATTGAGACAATATCAGAATCAATAAAAAAAGGGATAATCAAAAGGGGCAATATCTGGTGAATACGGCAGATGGAGTAGAAGTGCCCACTTTAATGCTTCCAAGTAGGAATTTTTGGAGTAGTAGTGAGCGATTTTTCCTTGAGTGCAGGGCTGAATCTCTTCAATCGTGTTTGGTAGCAAGTCCCGTAATAAATTCGTTCGGTTTGAACAACTCATATTACACAAAGCAAGTTAAGCCCCGCAACCAAATACACAATTTCTTTCAATGAATATTTGACTGTTGAGTGAGTGTGAAAGAGTGAAGATTAACGTCGCACTGTTCAGCTGCACGAGGGCTTTATTTGACTGTTGAAGCATGGCTACGTGGTTCATATAATTTCCTCATAGCATTGTCGAATAGAATCCATTTATCCTCACTAGTGGCTAAACGATGCAAAATACTCTTTTTTTATGCCTGTCAAGCAGCAATTCACATGTTCAACATCAGCATCCAACATTTCTAGGTACTAGTTCGTATGGAACCCAATATCTTTGATTCTGAATCATTCCCAACGATTTTATCCAGTGTGAAGTTGCTTGTTGAGTCACTTCTAATGCAATTGCAAGTTCTTGCGTTTGGTATGAATCTTTTAATATTCTTCCACTATGTTCTTTGTCTTCGATGCCAATCTCGGCATTCCCCCCATTCAAAGCAGCTTCATCACATGATTCTACAAGCAATCGATGCCACACAGCTGCACATCTCTTCAAATTACTTGACTCAAAAAATATTTTGTGATACTGACACAAAATCTCTAATACTTAAAGGTTATGGTGTTGCTGATATCCAGCCTTACATTTGTAAATTTCAACCGTAACTTACTGGTGATGCCATTTTTTGTCAAACGGTTGAAACTTAAACTTGTGGTGTGTGTGTATTCCTTATATATTTAACATAAAATATACTTTAACTAGTTTTTACTTAAGAGATTTGCTTCAAAACAGGTATCCTAATTCGATAGGTTTGATTCTTTTAAATATTAGATATTTATAAAAAAAGGAATAGACATATATAAAAATTATATAAACTTGAAATATAAACTTTAAAAATAATTTTTTGCATTGTAAGTATAAAATTCAAAAGATTACTTAAATTCACTTAAAATTTTCAAATATGCTGATATTCTTATGTATGTGTAAGATTTTTTTAATAAATGCTTGTAGTTAAATTGCTAAACGGGGCTTAACAATTTAACTCAAGTCTTAAAGAATTAAAGTCAAGTGGAAATTACTTCAAGTCATAAAGAACTAAAAATTAAGGAACAAAAAAAAAAGAAAGAAAGAAAGCCATACATCATAGTGCATTTTTTAAAGTTTTTCAGCCAAAGAAATGTATTTGTTGTAATACCAGAAGGAAAGAAATGATAAATAAAGTAGAAATTTCGGGTGGTTCATAAAAATCAGGTTTAAGATTTTAAAATAAAAACAAATCTAAGATTCATTAGAAACGTCTTAAGAGGTCTCAGGGGTGTTAAATCTCTATAGAGATCTGAAAATATAAACAGTTTTCAAACAGGTATAATTCTTTTAAATTTAAATTAAATGATTCGAATCTTTTACACATTATTTATAAAAGAATGGTGCTTCAGAAAAAAATAACACGTTTAAAATATAATAATAACTTCAAAAATCATAAGCATATGAAAATTCTATAATAAATATTAAGTATTTTTTGCGTTACGCATGCTATTTTCTGAAATAGTAGACTCTGATACATAAATTTTTAAAATTATAAAATGCATCATGCTCTTTAAATCCTACCTACTTTTAGTATTATATATCTTTTGTATTTCAAATTATTTGTAAAATAGTGCAAGTGCTTAAATGTGTTTTATTTATTAAAATATGCAAGTTATTATTCTATTTATATAAAAATAGATACAGTGTAATAAGAATCAATTTAACTTTATAAATCAACTTAGAGCTAGTAATTAAAGCTACTACTTTTGAAAATAGTGGGCGTTACGGAAAACTTAATAAATATTTCCTATAGAAAAGTTTCTTATTTTCATATGATTATAATTTTTAAAATTAGGATTATATTTTAAACATTCTATATTTTTCTGAAGCCCCATTCCTTTATAAATAATGTGTAAAAGATTTGAATTATTTAATTTAGATTTAAAAGAGTTATACCTGTTTGAAAATTGTTTATATTTCCAGACCTCTAGAGAAATTTAACACCCCTGAGACCTCTTAATCTTTTTGGCGCACACATGTCAAACGAGCATTCAATGTTAATTAAAGTCGATATAAAAGATGCTAATCATCCAATTCAAAACCATTATTTTTTGGGGGGATACAATAATTGGACATTAATTGAAAAATAATAATAGATTTAAATTAGTACTTTTCCTGAGTGAATAAGATCAGAAGATTTTCTTCAAAGTTTATTCTCCTAGAAACACGGAAATTTTAGTGGAAATTTGCCATTTAGGGCTTTACAGTTTGTGAAATGGGTAATTAAAATTAGACTGAAGCTAGTTTTTGGAAGTAAGCGAGTCAATTGAGGATCGTGTATGCACGTGCGTGGCACAAATCTGAATAACGTAATGAAGGTTTTTAACATAAGAGCATGTTAGCATATAACGTTAATTTTTTCTGCAGCTCATTTCTTTTTAGTAAATGTGTAAAATATACTGTTTTAGGAACTAAATGTAAACGAAAGTAAAAAAATAAAAATAATTTTTTTTTTGGTAAAATTTTGTGTTTATAAAAAAGTGTAGCAATGTTAAGTATGGCAAAAACTCTAATAGTAAATAAAATAAAAAATAACTTTTACTTAATTAAAATGACATTGGCGGACTCAACGTAAAGTAATTACAGTCGGACCTCTATATAACGAAGTCGCTAAATCCCGAAAAAAAGTTCGTTATGTGGAAAATTCGTTAGATTGAGGATCATTTTTCAATATACTTAATAATCCACATAAAACAAATTTTAAAAATTCATAAACATTATATATTAAAAAAAGTACTTATTCAAACATTTTTGTTAATTATTATCTATTTATTTTTTATATTTTACTCATAAAAAAAATAGAAAAACTGCAAGGAAAAAAAAATTCGAGGTATAATCCGTATTTTCAACAAAAAGAAAATAATTTGATACATTAAAATTAATGAATTTTATGGAATTTTCAAATTTGAAGCATACAAGTAATTTTAAACATACATTATTTTATAACTAGAAATTATAAACATACATTACTACATATGTGTACTTAAATTTATGTTACTTATAAAATCTGTTAATTTTATTTGAGTTTTTTATTTGAAAAATTACAGCAATTTTTTTTCTCTAGGGTGAATCAGGTCCCTTGTAAAACCAGTTCAAGGTTTATGACCACCATAAACTGTGCTAAAAGAGAGAGAGAGCATAACTTGAAATGTCCAGAAATACTTTAAAAATAAGGAGAAAAAAAATTGTTTTACAAAAGAAAACTTTTTCGTTACATAGAAAGTGCACTTCGCAATAGAGAGGTTATTTTACGAAGAAAATCGTGAAATGTTCTTGGTTAAAGGAAAAATTTCGCTATATAGAAAAATTCGCAATATGGAGGTTCGACTGCATTTCAATTTCCAGACAGCATTTGAGTATGGAAAACGCAACAACACGCGTTTCTTAAATTACAGTTAAAGCAAAACCTATCAATCTTCAAATTTGCCCGGTACTTTTACAAGAAGGAAGAGCGCAACACGGAAATATTTAAAGAAAAAGCAAACTAATAACTTACGAACTTAATAAATACCCTGAATTATTCAAATTAAGAATAATAGCCATGAGTTATTTCTCAATTGTATTTATGTATGTCTGTTACATACAAATTTCAGACGAAGTTACCGCAGTAACATTTTGTAATTTTGAGCAACTGTTTCAATAAGACTGATATAGTTAAGAATTTTTTGTGCAATAAATTTTTAAAATAGAGGTAAATGATTTATATCTCGAAGTGTAATACGTTTATATTACCGTATAATGTATTTATTTTATGTTATAATTGTTCACATATAGTGTTGGAATATTTGAAACGTAGAAAATGTTTACAAATTATTAAGTTGTACATATTAAGAGAGAAAAAAATTGAAAACAAAAATATAAGGAATTATTAATTTTCCAAATTAAGGAGCTTTTCGAAATAACAATAAATATTTTTAATTGGTAGGTTTTAATTTTATTTCTCACTCTTCATATCCATTGCTTGAGATATACAAAAGCAATATGGCAAGGGTAAGTTAAATAATAATAAAAAAAATTGACTAAAAATAGCGAAATTCCTCAAAACTTCAATTCTTGTAGAGCAATGCCACTTTTTTTATCTATGCTAAAATACTACTTTTGCAGGATGTAACGATCATCTCCCCCCTTCCATCCCCGAAAAAAGCAAAATTCGGCCAACGGTATCCCTTCCCGAGAAGTCTATCAGAAAAAAAAAATAGTTCTTTCGCAAGAGCTCTATTATTCCATTAAAATGCTTTTATTAATTTGACATTAAAACTATATAACTTATATAATTGCGAATTTCAAACATTCTAATCATGTGTCTTTAATGATAGATAATTTTAGAGCAAATAAATTTAAAAACATGTTTTTTACTAAACAATTTTTAAATATATTTAAAAACCTACATTTTTTATCTTTATCATTTTTTTTCTAAAGGCAAGAAATGAATCAAATGCTTAGCCAATGTACTGAATATATGCTTTACTTTTTGCTTTCAATTTCAACGCGTGACGGTATTTAGCCGTTTCAAATTCAACGTTAAAAGTAAATTTTGTAGAGATATTGGAATATAAATGCAATTCCCGTACAAAGCATCTAAGAAAGCAATTGTTTGAACGGATCTTATTCTTTTTATAGCAGGCCCCATTTTATAATATAACAATAACAGAATATAAAAATGCGATTTTGTGTATATCACCCAGAAGCATTATCGTAAATTTGAAGTACTCGACATCTTATGAAAATAAATCCATGCATGGCTTAGAATCAAAAAGCTCTGTCAGACATTCAATTTCATTCAGAATTGTATTTCAAAATGCGAATTTCAGTCATTTTGCTTGCCAAGAAAAATACAATTTATGAATTTTTCAGCTAAAAGTAAATTCATATGTTTTATGTTATATCTCTTTTGAGAGTATTTGAATTCCCGCATTCGCTTTTGAAAATAAATGATGTGCATGAAAATGATGTCTGAAAAAAATACGAGTAGAATTTTTTCTCATACATGCTGAAACGTACAAAATCTTGTTTCCCAAAATATATTTCGTGTATTGAAAAAATAAATTGGATAATGTTTATGTACAATTATATCAAATGTGCAGGCATGACAGGAATAAATCTATTAACAGGCATAAAAAAACCCCCAAAATTGTAATATACATTTATAGCTGAAAATGAATACACACCTGATTTGTTAGTAAAATGTTTCTCTGTAATAAATATGGAAAATTAATCAATCCTAAGCAATAAAAAATCAAGTAATTATGCACATTCACAAAATAATAGAAAATGAGCAGCGGAAATCAAACATGAGTGTAACGTCTAATTGTGTAAACTTTTCTTAGTGTATTTATTTGTTTATGTACCCAGGTACCTTATTTACCCATTTTAAACGTCTGTTTAAATTTCAAACTTGTAATGAATGAAAATCAGTTGACGAATTTGGCGAAAGATGTTATAAATGAATACTGTATGTTGCCACACTTATGTAACTGTATGACTAAGTGTACCGAAACGTAACTGAGTTAGGTCATCCTATTTTGGTCCGACTTGAAGTGAAGTGATCACGAGCGACTTGAGAGCGGCATTTTGTGTGATGCAAAAATATATTTTGCTAATTAATGTTTTCTGAATTATTTTCAAAAGAAGCCAGCATGTACAGAACCAAAGCACCCAGCATTTTTAACTCGATGCAAAGAATCGAACTTATTTTCAAAAGAAGCCAGCATGTACAGAACCAAAGCACCCAGCATTTTTAACTCGATGCAAAGAATCGAACTCAGCATTTTTAACTCGATGCAAAGAATCGAACTTTGTTCTTTTGTTCGCAATTATATAGAGTAGGAATATACTTTTTACATATTGTGTCGCAGGAAAATGAGGAAATTATGACGTTCATCGTATCCCTAAGAGAGATCCAAAATAATAGACGATGTATTTTTTAATTAACAAAGAATTCATTTCGTAATGAAATAATAGAAAGAATCCTTTTAAAAACATATACATATATATATATATATATATATATATATATATATAAAAAAATCAAATTTCTATAAGTAATAAATAAAAGAAAAATTACAGATAGTTATTGAAACGATTGCTTTTTTTTAACGTTTGAATACTTGATTAAGTATATAAATATATATAAGTTAGAAAAAAAAACAGTATGGGGGAGAGAGAACCTATATATATATATATATATATATATATATATACACTGGTGTCAAAAGTAAAGCATAATTGAAAATTATGGGAATAAAGAAGGAAATGTAAATCAGAATGGCAGGAAACGTAATATGCGAGTGTAAAATGGTTATAAAATAAGGAAGCAAACAAAAAGAATGAAAATAATTAATTTTATTATCCAAAGTAGCAGTTTGAAAGAAAACTGAGCATAGCAAGGATTCACACTTTAATGAAAAATGAAAGAAAACATTAAATAAAATACTGATGCTGCAGTTTAATAAGGCGTGTAGTCACCTGTAACAGCTAGGCTCGCTGCACAGTGATTTACCATACTTGCTATGAGATGATAAATGAGTTGTGGGCTCAAACGGTTCCAAGCTTCTTGGAGAGCTCTCTTCAGTTCTGTAACGGAGCTTGGTAGGTGGGAAAGGGCTGCAATTTGTCTTTCAAACATATCCCATACATGCTCGATAGGATTTAAATTAGGAGAGTTCGCAGGCCACGACATGCGCTGGATGTTTTCCGTTTCAAGGAAGTCATCAATCAGCACCTCTCGATGACATGGCGCATTGGCATCCATAAATATGAAGTCAGGACCGACAGCACCTCGAAACAAGCAAACATAAGGCTCAAGAACTTCGTCTCTGTATCTTTGAGCAGTCACAGACCCCGTGTCAAGGAAATGGAGGTCTGTGCGGCCGTCCATCATGATGCCTGCCCATACCACTACTCCCCTTGATTAAAAATGTCTTTCCGTTATGTTTCTTCATTCAAAACGTGTTCCACGTTCTCTCCATATCGTTACCCACCGAGAACCACTACTCAGACTAAACCGGCACTCGTCACTGAACACATCACATTTCCCCACTCTCCCACACTTCAATGTTGATGTTTCATACTCCAGTTCAAACGAGCGCGTTTATGCACAGACGTGAGGGGAATGCAAACTGCTGGTCTTCTGGTATACGTGCCAGCATGATTGAGTCTCCCGTAAACAGTTTGTCTCGAAATTGTATTCCTGTGGCGACTGTTAGCGTTGAACCCAGTGCTCTGTCAGTACTGCTCCTCTGACGTCGCGCACTTATTACCAGATATCTGTTTTGGCGAAGAGTTGTGACTCTTGGTCGACGTGATATTAGTTGTCGGGTAACATCTCGCGTTCTTTGAAACCTCTGCCACAGTCTTGAGATCACAGACTGGTCCACATTCAGAATTTGAGACACTTCAGTTTGTGATCGTGAGGATTTCAGCATTTGAACGATTCTTCCTTTCATAAACATGTCAAATTGAGGTCTTTGTGCCATCATTCACCTTGTTTGATGGTTAACAATGTTTCTTCGCACTGCAGTTGCACGAAACTTGTCTGAACTACCTATGCTGCGTGAATTGGTTTCTCCGCGTTCCGACATGCGCCGGTGTTTCGCGCAAGACGTAGTCGATTGAAAAGTTTTTCATAAACCCTATGTTTCTTGTTCACCAAACTAATATCCGCAAGAAATTTGGAATAATTTTACGAATAGTTACTCCATGTTTTTCGCATTTTACGATTTATGCTTAACTTTTGGACACCAGTGTATATATATACTGGTGTGCAAAAATTAAGGACGAAGTCGAAAAATTAGCATATCAGCTGAACGAAGAGGCAGAGCGGACAGAAAGACCAATCAGGAGATTAAGTAAGGTGATGTACGGTAGCACATGCGCAGATATGCAGGTAGACGTAATGGGGGAGTGTCTGAGTAGTATAAAGCATGTTGTCGGTGTAAGATCAGTATTTCTGGCAAAGAGATTGCACGCCGTATAGCAGTTAAAATCACATCGAGTTGCTGCCTCAGCGAGAAATGGTGAATAATCAATCTGTTAGACGATATCTGGATGCTTTTACCTGAGGTCGAATCATTGGGAAGTTGGAGGAAGGTCGCAGTGTGACAAGTGTGGCTGCTGAGTTCGGAATTGCTCACAGCATCGTTTCACGACTTTGGAGACGAATTCAAACTACAGGAACAGCTATCCGGGGGTTCAGTAGCGGTCGTCCACGAGGGACCACACCCGCAGATGACCGGTACATTGTCTTACAGACCAGAAGAAACAGGCGGCAGACAGCGGCACAAATCGTTAGACACGCGACACAGGCGACTGGACGACCGATATCGCGTTTTACCGTGGCCAGAAGACTGCACGGTGGTGGTCTGTTTGCACGACGCCCTGTACGACGCCCTGTACGCCCTTTAACGCCTGCCCATCGGAGAAGGCGTTCTCTGTGGCGCCGGGAACCCCGGAATTTGAGAGACAGTGAATGGGGACGAGTACTCTTTAAAGATGAGAGCAGATTCAGTTTGAGTAGCGATTCTCATCGCATTCTCATCTGGAGAGAGCGGGGAAGCCGCAATCATCCCTCGAACATCATTGAAAGGGACAGGTATGGAGGTTGCGGTGTTCTCGTTTGGGGAGGCATCATGCTTGGTCGTCGTACAGACTTTCACATCTTCGACGCAGGTTCAGTCAACGGGACCCGTTATTGTAACGAGATTCTTCTTCCATATGTGCGTCTTTTTAGAGACGCTATGGGTCTGCAGTTCCTCTTCATGGACGACAATGCACCATGTCATTGCACAGTAGCTGCCGAACAGCTCTTAGAGAGTGAGGATATTGAACGTATGGATTGGCCGGCACGATCTCCGGATCTCAATCCCATCGAGCATGTATGGGATTTTCTAGGCAGACGCTTGGCAGCTCGTACCTTACCACCAGTAACGATTCGGGAGCTTCGATTGGCGCTGCAAGACGAATGGGCAGCAATGCCTCAACAACTCATTGACACCCTCATTTTCAGCATGGGCAGACGCTGTGAAACCTGCCTAGCAGTCAGGGGAGATCATATCCCCTACTAAAGACCGGATGTTTCTTGCTGGACACCCGTCACAGGGATGTTTTGTCCTTCAGTCGCATTGCGCTCCATGCTACTTTTTCAATAAAGCTTCTTTTTATCCCTCTGATTTCTCTTTTAGTAAGTGTTGATTACATTACACATGTCCTTACGTATTGGGGATCTTACGATTTTAAATGTGTTGATTTGGAAAGCTTTTGTACAAAGTTATATTGAAAAAACCGTCTCGTCCTTAATTTTTGCACACCAGTGTATATAAATGTATATATATATATATATATATATATATATATATATATATATATATATATATATATATATATATATATATATATACATGTAATGAAAAAAACGATCTGATAAAAACATGTTTAATTTTAATCTTTTTTTCATTCCACTGTGTTCAGTAAATTATTTAAACACGTATCTGACTAAAAAAAATGTATGCTGTTTCTAACAAAAAGGGAAATAAACGAAAATCAAACACAATTTTTGAAAAAAAAACACCTTAATTTTTAAATAATTTTTTCAATGCTTGTACAGATTAAGAACATTGATAAAATATCTTAAAAATTACGTTTTCTTTTTAAATGTGTTTTTTATTTTCTTCCCTTTTTGCGAGAAATATTTAAGCATTATTTTTGCTACATCGATATATGAAGTTTTAAGGCATTAAAAAATCGTTTTCATATAAACACATCGATATTGATTCATTTTAGAAAAATCTTAAATTATGTAAAGTGTCGTTGTTTTGTAAAAAAAAAAAAAAAAAAAAAAAACTGTATCGTTACGAAATAACTTATCTTTCCAATTACAAACTTGCTGGTGAAATTTTTAACTGCGCGAATGAAATTTAGAGTATTTTTTATAAAATCATAAAATTTAAACCTCAGTTCAGAACCCGATTACTTTGGTCTATGAAGAAAAGTCTTTACCAATTTCGCGCGCCTCCTAAAGAGAAAAGCAGAGAAAAAACTTCCAAAAATAAAAGGAAGAAATGTTCAACTTTCCATTGCGTTATTTGATAAAGTTAAAAAATTTTTGAGCTTCATTTTTAAGTTAATGCATTCTAACTTCATATATCGATTGAAACAACAATAATTTTTAAACAAAAAACTTTAAAGAATAATGCTTACATATTTCTCGCAAAAAGGGAAGAAAACGAAAGACACATTTTTATTTAAATACCTTAATTTTTAAGATATTTTATCAATATTTGTATAGATTACGTGTAATATCGCTCTACACACGGAAAAAAGTCTCGTGAGTTTATTTTTATAAATAAAGATGTTATTAAGTATTTAAACAAAATTTCGAGTATCTTTTGAAAAATCGTAAGAAAACACTTTTTGTCATCAAATTTTTTAAATGACTGATTCTAAAAGAGAAAAGCATGGACTTTTTAATGTAAAATATTTTTTTGCATTAGAGCGAAGGAAAATGCCAGCGGGACGATTTAGCAATCATACTCATAAAAACGTATCGATTTCGACTCATTTTAAAAAAAAAATCACAAAAAATACAAAATGTAATTATTTTGTAAAATAAGTTATACCATATCTCTCGTGGCAAAGTAAATGACATTTCCGAATCTGTAATTATTTTTTGTCTGAGTCTCATGAAAAAAATATATATTGCGTTTTAAAAACATCTGAGAAAAAAAAGAAGTTCCGAATTTTCCCCTGGCGGTGAGAAATGGTACTAATTATGCGTTTTAAGGTTTTTAATTAACATCTTTTTAACTAATTGGAATATCGGAATATAAAAGGTCAAACAGATTCCTCGGATCATTCCCGAAATTTTGGTACCTTCATCGAGTTTCTGCGTTGTGCGATTCATGAGAAGATATGGACGCTTAAATAACCTACGAATTTTAATAGTGTAGATGGACGAGCCATTTTTTTTTAAAGATATGGGTTTGATATTTAGGGAATGAATGTTGAATGTTTTAAGGAGTTCCGGTTTCCCGCAGGGAAACTTAACCTCCGATAGCTTGCAATGGTGGATAGCTTGAGTTTGGCTTATTTTTCAAATCTTAGCCCAGTACTGTTTTTAAAATGTGACAATAAAAATGTAAGAGAAGAATTAATTTAATAAGAGAAAATAAAATAATTAAAATAGTGAAATTAGATTGGATGTGAAATAAATCTTTGTGATTTCAATTTTAATAAGTGTAGGAGAAAAATTTGTTGAAAATAAAAATGGTGAAGTGGATGAAATGTGGAAATATACTGGTAACGGTTCGCTCTGGCGAGCCGAAGCGATCCGTACCGGCTTAGTCTGTAGTACTACATGTATGGTATGGACACGTGTATGTACTACATGTATGTATCGATAGTACTACATGTACGGTAAGGAAGTACATGTACTCAACTTCCCTGGTGTCTTCCCCGGACAGGGTTTTGCCAATGCAAATCCAGACTAGTTCATATCATCATTTCACTGAAACACTTCGGGGTTTGATAAAAAATCACTTACCTTAATCATGGAAATGACCTTGAAGATACGTTATTTTAACATCTAGCGTGAAGATCAACAAGGAAAATTTTTATTTTAGCTTCTTTTTATTAAATAGTTACAATTACTATACATATGTGTATACATATGACAGAATCATAGCATTTAGTGGTAATTAATCTTTATTAATTATTATTAAAGTATCGTATTGTCATCCAAAACAAACTGAATGCTTTAAAACGTGAGAAAAAACCTTTTCAAGTATTGACACAAGTCGCCAAAAATGATGCCAATTTGGCTGTATTTGTAAATTTTTAAATAATTAATTTTCATCAATTAATTTTCATTAATTATAATTAAAAATTATCGTATTGTCATCTAAAATAATCATTTAAATAAAAATTCAGATCACAATAGAGTGCTTTAAAATTTATTTTATTTTTTATTTATTATATTTTATTTATTTTTTTTTTCCACCAAGATAATTAAATAAATATATAGAGAGTGTGACCTATATATATATATATATAATCGTAGCAATAGAAAAAATCCCCCGTCATTTATAATGAGAATCATTTACACAGTTTAAATATATATTTGAGTAATATAAATAAAAAGCTTTGCACGATATTTGTGCATTTTAATTATATTTTATAAATACATCGTTTAATTTTCTTCACTTTTTATGTAATATATTTTTCCATTTAATGTCTGACTATCAAATTTAAAATAATTAACACTATAAGCTAATGAAACAATAAGAAAAAATCGATGAAGAAATATATTTGAGGTTTAACAAATTTATCTGTCTTTGTGTTTATATTAAAAGTGATGTGTGTGCGTGTTCAGAGTTGAAATGTTTATATATAATAAATTACTAAACGATAATTTGTAATTATAACATTATGTTTTTCACAATTAAAATTCCATCTAATAAGGTGATAATTTTATCAATGATAAATATTGATTTAGATGCACATTTCAAAACATTTAAATTGTTTCTTAAAAAGTTAGGTCTTATAAAATTTAAACATTTATAATATTCCAATTTCTAAATTTTATTGTTTACTTTTCTTAAAAATTAAAATTTTTAAGTAAAAAAAATGTATAAATGACATACATGACAGTTATGTAAATAATAAAACACGACGCGATTTCTAAAAATAACAAGCATTTCTTTAAAAATTTTGTAAGCTATAAAAAAAAACACCTCGTAATTAAATATTCAAGAATTAAGTGTCGAATATAAATATAAATATATTTACCTCTCCTTCTCTGATTTTAATATCTCTAAATTGTCCTCTTTCCGCAACAACTAATCTCATGTCTCCTTTCAACATGTAGAAAAACTAAAAGTAAAATTTGAAATAAAACAAATTAAGAACAATATTTTCAAATCCTTACTAATATTATAAACGTGAAAGTTTGTGTGGATGTTTGGTACTCTTTCACGCAAAAACAACTGAATTGATTTTAATGAAACTTTACAATAATATAGCTTATACATCAGAATAACACATATGCTATAATTTATAAAGATATTGTGTGAAGTGTCCAAAGCATAACAATAATTGTCAAGAAAGTAGTCCTCCAATTCCTCCATCTGCTAGAAATTCTGGCATGCGCTGCAAAAAAGCCCGTGACAGCATATATCTGTCTTGTTTTTGTGAAGAAACCCTTTTTGTTTTGTCTACGTAAGGCGCTCGCTTCTAATTTATTCCTGTGATCAGTGTAATCCCTATTTTTTATTTCCGAATAAAACTAAGTTTTGAAGGGAGAGACTGTTTTATATAAATCTCTCTTTATTTGAATAGCTACTATTGATATTTTTCATGTGTAAGTCATTATCGCCAAAATAGTGAACCATACATACAATAAAAATTCATAATTTATTACTATGCACGTTATATATATATGTAATTTTACTATGCACATTTGGTAGTAAGAAATTGATCTTTATATCAAAATAAATACTTTTATTGCTTCTTGTACTGAAATTGGATATAAACTTTGTCTTTCACACTACATCATTTGGACAAATTTACATAATTTGTTTCTGGTTAGTAGTTAATTATAATGCTATACTTTTAATTAAATAAGCAGATACTGCATTTTTTAAGTATAAAAAAAATAGTAACTACTGTACTGTATTTTTGGAGTGAGTGAATATTAACGTCGCACAGTTCAGCTACACGAGGGCTTTTGGCAACGGACAACGTAATTTTGAACCGCGGTCAAGTAACGTGGACGACACCTTAGCTGGTTCCTAACTACCACACCACACCAACTTAGCAGGGATATTCTTTGAAATCCACTCTTCCAAGATACATGGCAGCATGGGCTCTATGATGAATATTTTAGCGGGGAAGACGAATCGTTTTGTAGCAGAAATTGTGTTTTCAGCTGACGGCATTTTCAGCAAATTGTAAAGATTATCATTATTGTCCCGAAACAATAGTTAACGTAAAAATTTAACACACTATCTTATTTTTTTTTCTATGTTAATGAAGACCTTAGAAAACGATTTGACTTTTTATTTTTGTGAACGGTGTATATAATTAATTTTACAGTGGAATATCTTTAATTAATTTATTAGCTCTAACGGATTAAATTTTCCAAAGTTGAGTAGTTTTGTTTATGTATATTCCTTAATTTTCAAAGTAGCGATCCAAAAATAATATTGCATGACAAAAAATTGCAGTAAATCATAATGCGGTAGATAAAGGGTGAACGTGCATCGTTCCCCTAAATGGCGGATCTTTAGTGGTACTAGGCTCGAACTCGTGTCAAGGTCAGCCACTGTATTTTTGGAAGTATAGAAAACATACCTACTAAGAATTATGCCGCGAAAGCATAAGTCTAACCTTTCTCAAAGCTCTATTAAAGCTTGAGCTATGAATGTAGCTAGACATTTACCAACTTGACTGTATCGCCAAAATTTCGCTGTGTTTTTTTATTGAATTGCCATTATAATTTTAGAAACGGCGGTGCTTGCGATTATTACAATTTTAACATAAAATAAATACAACACAAAAAGTAATACACTGCTGGACAATTGCTAAGGACGGATAACACTATCATCCATAGCAACCACAAAATGAAAGGAAGCAAAATGTGGAAAATTAGAATAAGTGCGGGATATTAGTAAGAAGAAGTATGAGTATGCAAATTTTTTTTCCGCGTCTGTTCATCACGTGATAGCGTTCATAAGAGCTTTAAAGGTTTTGACGCGTGTGGACAGTTGTTGTTTCAAGTCAAAGTTTTACAGAAAAGATTTAACAGACGAACTTAAAATTTTTGGCATGTCTTCCCGAGATCACATAGATGATTTTATGCGTGGCCGAATTATTGGAAAGATCGAAGAAGGGCGAAAATTAACAGATGTTGCCAGGGAGTTCGACATCGCTCACAGCGTTGTTTCACGGCTGTGGAAGTCATTTAAAACTACTGGAATGTGTAGTAGACGGCACGGGTGGTCGTGTTAGAAGTACGACGCCTGCAGAAGACAGATGTATCGTCCTATCAGCAAAAAGGAACAAGCGTACCACAGCTCATCAGGTGGCAAATCAATTTCTTGCTGCCTCAGGAAAGCAGATCTCCCGAAAAACTGTTGCCAGACGTTTGAGGGGAGGAGGACTACACGCACGCAGACCTGTTGTGTGTGTCCCATTGGCCAGACAGCACCGTACTGCCCATTTGCAATGGTGTCGTGAGCATCACAATTGGACTGAGCAGGACTGGGCATGCGTACTATTCTCAGATGAGAGTAGGTTCAGTCTGTCATCGGATTGTAGACGCCAACTGATCTGGCGCGAGTGGTACTGCTTATCGTCCAGAAAATATCCACGAAAACCGATATCCGACATGCAGTATCATGGTGTGGCCGGCATCATGATCAATGGCCGCATGCGCCTACATGTGGTTGTGAATGGGACTATGACGGGCCAACGATACATTGATGAAGTTCTACTTCATCATGTTCGTCTTTTCCGTGGTGCTGTCGGTGATAAATTTGTTTTTATGGACGACAACGCAACATGTCATCAAACACTCGCTGTTCAGGACTGTCTAGACAGGGAGGGTATTCAACGTCTCGTATGGCCAGCGCATTCTCCAGATCTAAACCCGATTGAAAATGTGTGGGATGCTTTGGGGAGGCTAGTTGCTGGTCGAAACTATCCTCCGACAAACAAGAACACACTCATCCGTGCACTCACAGAGGAATAGGATAAATTGCCTCAACAGCTCTTGGATAATGTTCTGCAAAGTATGGTACGACGTGTGGAATGTTGCATCACACTCCACGGTGGATATATCCCGTACTGATACCTTTCTTTAAAGGTGCCTGCTGACTTTTAGATGCATTGTTCCATTTCTCCGTACGCAGATCAAATGAACATTTTTTTTTTTCAGATGTTTCACAGCTTTTGTACTTTCCAGAACAATAAATATTCTTTATTCTAATGTCTGAACAGCGTGGCAACTATATTTTATCCTACTAGGCCTCATGTCTTGCTTAATGTTATGCTACATAGCAATTTGTGATCCGTCCTTAGCAATTGTCCAGCAGTGTATTAATGTATTACACTTTCAATTATTAATTATTTACACTATTTTAAGAGTTCATTACACAAAATTTGTAGCAGTTACTTTGCTGAGCAGAATTCAGCTTAAGAAGGTATTTTCAAAAATCGATTCTCAAGAGAGTTACGGGGAGTTATAAATAAAAAAAGTCCTCTTATCAGCTATTAGATCTACAAACATAAAATTTAACAAAGGTGTTCTTCTTTCTTTCTTTTTTCTATTTTTGTTCAGCTGAGATAAGCAAAAATTTTTTTTTGTTTAATTTGCAATTCACGTAAACTTAACTCACTAAAAATTCTTTATCCTTCAATCTGTATTGTTTAATTTCTCAGTTCACCCTTTCGAAGAACGGGTATACTAACTGGTATATATATATAATTAATTATTGGTATTCATTATTGGTAGAATACGGTAGTTAGAATCTTGACTTATTGTTATATCCCGCTCAGTTAGAAAGATTTTTTGCACACATATTCTTTCTTCTAGAGGAGACCATCCATACGGCTATCTATAATAAAACTTAAAATCAGGTATAATGTTTCGTGCCGAGTGGACGATTATACTGTAACAACGAAAGGATAGGGCCTGGACATTAGAAGTGATTACTGCATTTTAGATACTTTTTCTATGCTGGTTGATGTTGCGTATTCAATGTTATTAATGAGGCTGTCTTTTAAGTTAATCCACTTAATTGCACATCTTGAAACACACATAGGGTTATTTCAAACATAAAGCACGGACCACACTACACAGAACAAAGAACAAACACACAACGCGCAGTGCAGCCGGCTACATGATTAAGGACAAACACATAAGATAGCGGAATTTCTAATAATCTCGGTTTTATACCCAGCAGGACATTATATGATTTGAATGGTGGATGAATGTAGTTCCAGATGTCCAAGTTACGCAGGTAACTAATTAAAATAATTAAAAGATTGCCCTGGAGGACTGGGCCATAATTAAATCAAGAGCTATTACAAAATTACGGGGAATTATTACATATATATAATATACATAATATATAATATATATATAATATATATATAATATATATATAATATATATATAATATATATATATATATATATAATATATATATATATATAATATATATATATATATATATATATATATATATATAGAGAGAGAGAGAGAGATAATATATCTAACACACACACACACATATATATATATATATATATATATATATATATATATATATATATATATATATATATAGTTAATATATACACACATGTATATATGTAGTAATCAATCGATATTTTAGTTTATTTATTAAATACTTGTTTAAACAGATATAGATTGTAACAAAACGAGTTAATAAGAGAAATAAAGCTATTAAAATATGACATGCCAACAAAATTTTAAAATATATTTATTTTCTTAAATTATTATTTGACCAGAAAAAATCCAAAATGATACATAATTATTCTTGGCATTTTTTTTTTTGTACAACTTTGTGTGAGTATACAAATTATATACTTTGAAATGAGCTCGAAATATCATGTTTTAATGTTTTAAATGGAAACTCAAGTAAAATTGCTACAAGGCGAAGAATTACTTACTCTATAATAAATCTAAACAGTGTTTTTGATCTAAATTTTTTGAAAAAAATTATAAATTTATGAATTGAAATAATTATTTTAAAAAAATTATATTATGAATATAGATGTGTGTTATATATAAGGGTTTTAAAAATTAAAACAATATAGAAATTTTACCTTTTAACAAGATATAAAATTATTGACATTAATATTTAACAGCCTTGTCAATACATTTTGAGAATTATTAACACATATCAAAATCAATTAAATTTTCTTATAGGTGCCCTTTTTTAAGCATGATTTATTCTTAAGTACTGCATAAATGGCACAATTTACTGTAAATGCTGTGAAACTATTCCCCTAAACATTTATATATGTGCTTTAAACACGTAGCAGTGATTGTATATTCAGATCTCTACCTTAGCTGCAGCATATCAACATGCTACCTAACTAATCATAGTACCGTGATTTGTTAAACCCCAACTGTGAAGTGACAGAAACATTAGTTGAATAGGTTGAAACTTGGGAACCCGGAATTCCAATGTGTAGTAATTGTGAAGTATATTTAGAATAAGGTTATCGTAACAATGGTTACTTATGAACTCAGTTAAGTTTTCAAGAAATGCATATAGTAAGTTACATCTGTAATGGAGTCAATTGGGTTTGTGAGGTCGATACAATATTTTCCCCAGGATATATTTTATGTCGAAAATAAACGAAGTGTTATCCCAATTGTACGTCTCCACCGGAAAAGGGACAAAACAGGAAAGGGATAGAGTGTATACAAATGTTATGTGGTTTCTTGCATTTTCGTGACTACATTGTATCCTTTTTCGCTAATGGAAGTAGGTTCGCACCAGAAATGCAAACTTTTAGAACGAAGTACATTATGTTATGGAACATTTTCAGAAAGCTACATGTGTTCCTTTGTTTATTTTGTTTCTGAGCAAAAATGAAATATAGTGGAATAAAAGAGTTATTGTGCTTTCTTACCACGATACTCAAAAGCATAGGTAATATATTGTTAATATTGAGAATAATGGTTTTATGTATTCCAGTCTACAAAAGTATACGATACGCTTTGCAATCATTTGATGAAGATTAATTAATTGTGTTTAGGAACACATTTAATTTAATTAAAACTGTGATTGACGTCATAAAAATAATTTTTAAGTGTTATTTTAACAATCGGCAGCTATCCCACACAATTTTTTATGTTTCTGTTTTTTTTCCCTTTTTTTTTAATATAATCGGCAAATGGTGTTATCCAAAATATTAGTCAGTTGACTTATAAAACATATATTAAACATATATATTGATTCATTTAGACAAATTTTTAAAAAATAATCACTAGGTGGATTAAAAATGGCGTAATGGGACACCATACAAGTATCTGAATTTTGATTCATACTTTTATAATAGCTATACATGTTGCAACGTTTTATTTATAATGTCATTTGAGGAAATTTTTAAAGAAATCTAACTCATGTAGCTGGAGACATGGAATGTGAGACGAGCCTGATACATGCATTCTGGGTCGCTTCTGCACGTAGGCACTTTATACACGTGCGTAGGGCACAAGAGATTTGGGGGCGCAAAATGTTTGAGGATGAAAAAAGATAAAAAATTTAAATTAAAGCGATTGTACTTCCGCCAAGCGAGTCAAAAGAGAAGCATCTCTACTCTTAAGAGAGTAAAGACTGAAATTAGATTTACTATGGAAAATTAAAACTTTAACATTTTGATGTTGCTATGCGTTCAAAATGATATTATAATGAAAATTGGTTAAAAAGTTGACTTTAATGCTTTTGCAATAATCAAAGCTCTAAGAAAACCTTTTTTGTACTAATACAATGATAGTCCCTCAACTAAGGATAAGGATGTCTAAAAGTAAAAGTTAGTAAAGCGATAAAGACGATTAACACGTTGAGGACAGTTCATACAATAATATACACTTCATACTGTAATGGCAAACGATTTGATTAATTAACTGTACTAAATTGCCGAAGGATGAGTGGGTGGTTCATGAAGCCGTAATGTAAGAAATGAACAAGAATGGCCAAACCATTCCACTATCCTTTCTTTACAGCTACCATTTGACACCCCATGAAGTGGTAGGTTTATAGGAGTTGTATAATGGAAGGGGAAAACAGTAAGAGGGTTAAGGGGGTTCAGTTTTTGTGTTAAATATCATGAAAATATCAATTTATCGACGGTTACCCCATGTTCATTCACTTGTCTTTAAATAATTATCCTTGATATATATTGTGCTCTATCTGGGAAAACAGTTTAACACATCTGCATGATCAATATTCTTTACTATATTGTCCACATAAATCATGCATAATTATTAAAAAAGAAATGAGGCAATGCACTAAACTTTTAATGTTTAAGATGCCTACATTTTGACGCGTAAAATTATATTCAGCTTTACAAATATAAATGGCGAAGTTTCTCTAGGTTAATGTTATCACAAACTTGTCTAGTTATACATTAAGAAGGAGAATCCTGTATTAAATTTCCGCTATGTTAAATGCAGTGTGTTGCAAAATTCGAGTGACAAATTCAGAGATGCGATAGTAAGCAGCGTGAAGACACCAAATCACCAAAGAAGATCGGGGCGGAAACCATGTTTAGTCGGAATAATTAGCCAAAACAGTTATGAAGGATAGAATGTCAATTGGAATGAAAAGTAGCAATAACAGAAAAGAAATACATTTATTAGACTTAAAGCATGTTTACAATACGAGCAATTTATGGTAGATCTACGTCAGAAATGCAGCGGCAAGTGATTTTTACAGGAATTGTTCGAAGTAACGGCCACGTAGGTTATAGCATAAATTATACCAACAGACGAAGGATTGTCGGGAGCGTTTAGATAAATCCAGTGTGCTGGCAATGAATGCTGAAGCGACGACTATTCATCCCGGAACATCCTCCAATGTTGCCAGTGGTTTCTTATACACAAGCGATTTAAGGTGGCACAATTAGATATTTTATCTAAATTAGCTAGACTTGGTCAGAAGAAACAAGTGTGTCTCCAGTGAATACCATCACATGTGGATGTGCCTGGGAACTAAGCAGCTGATGAGCTGGCTGGTAGGGGTTGTGATCTCTCTAACCCTGGTTCTACTGTCTTAACCCATTCATTCCCTCAAAAGAACTAAAATGAATTTGACTTGGCGAAACCTTCCTGCTCACCACTGGTGCGCAGCTAAGAGTCCTGGTCTATCTATACAGTGCAGGAGTTCCAAGGCTGATTAGACGGCCTTGACGTGCTTTAGAAGCGGTCACCTGCGTATTATGATTTTTGTGCAGGGGGTAAAGTCTTTCTTTACCTGTCCTTACTCTCTCCCTGCTTCTCCTGCTCATCTTCTGAACTTCTGAGGTATTTCCCTGCGACAGTTGTATGAAGAGCAAGACCTGGTGTGTGACACTATTACGCGGAAAGTTCAAATGGACTTGGTGTAGGAGTTCCTGCTCCAAGGGGATTGGAAACAACAACTAAGTTGTACCAAAAGAGAGGAAATCCAATGGATGGAGGTCCGAGGAGTGCGGAGAAAGATTAATAGAACATTTGCGTCCAATCAACCTCCCGGGAAATGAAGCATGAAGTTGATTACGCACTACAATCGCAAAAATGTGTCGGCGCACCTATATCCACCTATGGCAATTTGCTCCCCGCTTTTTTCTTCCCATAAAAGTGGGAAATTTCCACACATGCAGGTTTCCTCAAGCCTACCCCTTCCCTCTAAATCCCCGCATTCGTTTGGCCTATCCCCTTGTCTGGCACATCATCTTCCCAAAGGCTATTGTTACCGCTATTCTCACCGGCTAAACGTTGTTTGCGACCTTATTTTCTATGTTGATTTCTCAATCTCATGCTGCCTGTCATTACCTCTTTGAATATGTCGGTTGAATTTCGCAACACCCTGTATATATTTTGTAGGACACAGAAAAAAAATTCCAGTGGTATTAATCCGAGAGATAATGCTGGGGTTGTATAAATTTTTAAAGTTCCTTCTCAAGAGTTGTGATACACTATAAGAAACTCATATAAAAAATAAAAATAATAGTTTCAGTAAAATAAAAATAATAAAACAAAATCTTAGTAAACAAACTACACATGCTTAGGCAGTTACTCCTCTTACTTATAATTATTCCTGTAATTATTTTCAAGATGAAAAAAAAAACAAATGAAGCATTTAATTATTAATATTTTCATTCTTTTCAGAATAAAAAACTACGCGTTCTTTTATTACATGTATTTTATGAAATTTGGAACATATTGAAGTCGAAATAAAGGTATGATTTTTCAATTAAAATTTTATCAATTCATTTGTCTCAAAGTTAATTATTTTCTTAAAGAAATGTCAGAATTTTTCATTTGAAATACATTTTAAACGGAAACAATAATCAGATCATTAGTCTTATTATGGCTATTTTAATTAGTTATTAATTTAATCCTTCTATAAATAGAAGAAACTGTCAAGGAATTGTTTACAAGGTACTATTATAAGGTCAAGTACTTTTGTTAACACCTTATAATACAATAGTTCGTTGACAATTTAAGCCTCTTTTTTTTACTCAGTTAAAATGAAATTATCAGTTGCCATTATTTGAGTTACTATTAGATCTTTTTTTAAAAGAATCGAATTAGCAGCAATAAAGCTAACGTATGAAGTTGGTTTTTTCAATAAAACTTTTAATAAAAGTGTATCTAAAAACACATAAATTTATGCATCTGAAATATTTTGTATCTCCGAAAAATAGTTTAGCATTTTCTAAAATTCTCAAAGAAAAGAAAGGGAAAAAAAAGAAGTAGTAGTAGAAAAAGAGAAAGAAAAAGAAATATCTGTCGAGGCTACATGATGATTGATCATGAGCACCTGACATTCTGTCATAAACTTGGAAACAATCTTTCAGGTGAGCTTTGGAGCGTTGCCATGAAGATGTAATCTTAATAAAAATTCTAATATTAATCACAAAAAATTCCCCTCTTTTCGTTACATTTGCATTCAGCTTTGTTATCATATGACATATTACCTAACAATTCTTTTAATGCCATATTTTCATTTCATTAACGTTCTTTTTTATTTTAACCAAGGTTACTGTAGCATTTTCAGTTATTTTAACTCTTTTACCCTAATTTAACACTAGAAAAACTGAACCATAATATATACCTACATTGCCCAGATGCAGTCAAAAGGACTGCATTGGAAAAAATAACTAATGTGTAAAGAAATTTGTATAAAATTAATTTTTGAATATATTTTTATATTATTTACAGTCATATAACAAGTTATTAGTAAATATTAATTATGAAAAAAATAAAAAATATATATATTTAAAAAAAAATTCTAAGAAATGGTGTCATATATATACAAAATTATTTTTCTAATTCAAATAAAAAAATCAGTAAAAATGACTTGATTGGGCAATCTAGTGTTAATATTTGATTAAAATATATATCCGCCAATACTAATGTAGATTTGTTGGTTTCTAATTCGATCTGTCTCTCTGAATGTTAAATTTGGAAGTGTAAAATTTTATTGAAATTTTAATTAAACTAGAAAAATCTATTTTTTTAGACGTCTTGAAGTAACGTCTCTATATTATAAGAAAACCGAATCAGACATTTTATTATGAAAGTATATAATCGAAGTAATAATTGACCGTTTAATAGGTAAATGATAAAATTCGACAATTTTTAAAATGCAATCTAATTTCTTAGATCATAATAAATAATTAACACATTTCTATATTAAAATATTTTGGAACTATAATACGAGTTCTAAAACTAAACGAATAAAAATAACTAAAGTTAATATTGTATTTATTATTTTTTAAAAAATAATTGCAGATGTATTGGAAGTGAAGTATATATAATTAGTATTTTATTTGAATTCTTGCAGTATAGCTACTTGTTTATTTTTAATAATTATTGAAAAGTGAAGTAACTCCAATTCATATTAGCAAAATTTGCATAAGCAAGAAAAACAATTGCGATACTCATTTCTAAATTTATTAAATTATTTCCCGTCATTAAATATATGGTGCATTTTAGTATAGCAATTAGAATTCTTATAGCTGTTATCTTTCAAATTGTCTCTTCAGCCGTTCTAAAATTTCATAACCTAGAGCAATTTATATACTGGCTACCTAATAATTTTAAGTACAGTTGAGAAATGACGATAAGGAGAAAAAATTCTTCATTTTAAAAAGATTATGTATACATTCAGTAAAAGAAAATAAAACAGAAACTACACAAATGGTTTTAAAAATATTTCAAAAATATGTTTCATTCTTTGGAATTAAATAGTTTGCAACAATCATTGGTTAAAGAAATTTTATAAATGTTTTATTACAACAAAATCAATTATTGAAGATTTTCTTTGGTATTCCATTTTATCTGATTCATTTCATTCTTCACATAAGATCATTATTCAACAACTGAAGGAAAATTTTATAAAGGAAAACATTAATCTTCAACTAATACGATCATTACATTTTCCGGAAATATTTCATTTTTCTTTGAAATATTTTTGAATCTGCTTTTGAACCAACTTTAAATTACAAATGAAAGAATAAAAGCGAAATCTTCTCAGCAATTCAGAAATTAAATGGTTTTAAAAATTCATTCCCCTAACAAATTATTGTCATTAAAATTATCTGATTAAATTTATCTGTGGCATTATTTTTCAAAACAAGATATGTACAAAGACTGACTTTAATTTATAATCCTTTTCAAATTACATTTGTCAGTATTAAAATGAAATGTAACATGTCTGCCCATGTATTCAGATGTACTTAGAATTGTATAGTCTTAATTTTTTTTCTAACATAAGAAATCATAAAAATAAAAAATATACATACTTGTTTCTTTTTTAGAAATTATCGATAGTATTTTTGTAAATATAATAAAACTATATATACTGGGTGTCCATAATTAAACTTGAAATTTACTAGCAGTCTGTAGAAAAAACTATGCAGCAGAATTGGATGAACATTGAGTAATGGCAGAATGAAATGATGAGAATTTCATCGAGGGGGGAAAAACTGTTTCAAAATCATCACTAGATGGCGTTATGCAATGTAATCTATTGACATATGCAAATGTCGTAACCATAGCAATTTTGTGCGCACGGCAACCTAAAGCTTGGCCTCCTGGATCCCCAGGCATGAACTTTTGATACTTTAAGCTATGGGGATATCTCTAGAGATGATCTATCTTGATCCCATCACATGTCTGTCCGACCTTAAAAAAAAGTATAGAGCGCCATGTGCGTAACATTCCCCTGTTCATGCTGCCTTCAACAGTCAAACCTGCAGTTTTACGCTTCCTGATGTTTGCAGACTAAGGTGGACAGCATATCGAGCATGTTTGGCAAACTTGTGCAGATTACTTATATGTTCTTAAGAAAGCTATGAGCACCTAAGGGTGTGCCATCCTAGACTAGATTCCTAATTGTCCCAATGAAAAAAACTACTAGAAAGTGTATTTACATCAAGAACATTGCCAAGGAGGGGTGTTAAAGACCTTGAGGCTCCACAATGTGAAGCTGATACATAAAAGGGGGGGTGATTGAAGTTTAAGAACCGCACTTCAATAACAGCAATACCTAATAATTAAAGAGCTTGCCGGTTTTTTTCTCTGGTTTGCAGTGCATCCCGAAGATTGGGATCTCGGGAAAATTTAATTCCATAAAAAGTAATGTAGAATAATTAGCCTTAATACGCATGCGTAAGAAATTGCGAGATAAACTGATATAGGTGCTTATTGATAATTGGAGTTTTTGTGAAAATTAAGGGACAAAAATATCCTTAACAGATAAACCTTCCACTTGGTGCGTTCTTAAAAGTACCTCTACTCAATATTAAAAAAACACATTAAAAAGGTAATGGTTAGTTATATATATGTACTATTGTATCATCACAATTGAAATTTTTATATCCCTTGTTGCAGTCTTTACAAATAATCTTATAATGCTAAAGGCACATGGGTTTTTTGCATAATACATTATAAAATTTCGAAAATGTTTTCTTAATGTTATGACTAGAGAAAACAGTACTTCCTCTTCAAAGTTCCTTGTGATGTTTATCTTGGTCCTTCGTCTTGAACGAGGCGTTGCATTTTGTTTGTTGCATTGCCAGACAGGTTTTCAATTCTGAATCGCAATGAACGAAGCATGTGAATGTTATTTTCAGGCCTTCTGCGCAAGTGTTCTTTCAAAATTAAGTGACCTAATGCCCGTAAGTATGTGTGTCAAGTGTCTGAGTGATTTTAATTTCCAATACACATATTTTATGTTAATTTATTAAAGCTACGTTGATGACGAAAAAAAAAGTCATTTGCCAGCTACGCTGTATCTTTCAGATGCATCTCAATTCCCAGTAGAAAACCTATCACACAGAAGTTGAGTGAAACACTTGTTTTGAGTTATTCTAGTATACCACTAAAAATTACTGTGTTACATATAAAAACATGAAAATTAATGCGCGTTAAATTGGAAACACATTAAAAATTACGTTGTTAGGCGCACTGCATCTGTCAGATTCAAGGTCTGTGTCCCCAAAATGTGAAGAAGCGTACTACTTCCTTGACACCGAACTCTAGTGCGTATGATTAAAGACAGAAAACGTTCCTGTCCACCGTTTGGACGCAATACCAGAATTAAAATATGCATCCAAAATATTCATACTCCTAACGAAGGGTTATAACAGCATTTAAAAAAAAAAAAAAAAAAATTATTAAAAAGTACCTCTTCTCCTTCCTCCATGTGGAAATCTTTTCTGGAGTTCGGTCCTCCAACGAAGAATGTTTTCAATTGTCCATCTTTATACCTAAAAAGAAAATGAATTTTGCAAACTGAACTGATGATTAAAGTAAATCTTCATAAATTATTTATTTTTTAATTTTTAGATGCAGAAATTCTAAGAACTTCGCGCTTGAAGGCAATATGTGTGATTATTAGTTTTTTTACTTCATATTTAATACTTAATCAACTAAAAGTATGATTTATATTTCCAATGTTTTATAATTTTTGAAAAAGTAGTTTTTTTATACTTTTCATAAATATAAATGTATTTATTCTTAAATTGAGAGGAATATATAGTAAATTCGAGCTCCTTTCTAAGCCATTTCGATTAGTTTTAAATATTTTTTTTATGATTTTTGTACGTGACAAGTTTAATCCTAATTTTCCATAAACATTACAAAATTTTCTCAAAAATATTGATTTGGTGATCATAATAATAAAAAAAAAAAATCTGTTTAGTAAAATATTAAATTTATTTTATAATTTTAAATATCTGTTACACATGATATATTTTCTTATTCTCAAAAAATTACTTATGTTATAGAAACTTATATTTGTGTGAGTGCATCGATGCGATTTCACTATAGCCTTCAATAATTCCATTGTATTACTGTCTACTTTGTAATTGGGAAATTATATTTTAATGTAATAATATTTAATGTTTAAGAGGACTTGGTACCCTAAAAATCACAAACCTATCTTTTTTTATTTTCATTTAATCTTATTCTTTGTATTATTATCTTTCGATTGATATATCACTTGTGCATGTCGGAAAGTTAGAAGTTGAATAAAACTTCATTTGAAAACAAATTAGGCAATTCAGCCACACCCCCTTTTTAGAAAAAAAGCTAAAAAATGCGTTATGATAAAAAATCTATTTTATAAATAGAAATAATAACTATAAAAAAGAATGTGTAGTATTAAAAGCAGAATATTTCGAGGCAATACAATAATGTAAATTTTCTTCCTTGTGAAATGTGTGCATGTAAAATTTTTAAATTAAGGCATTTTATATTAATAATTTTATAATTTCAGTTCTTATTCCTGATATATTTTTCATACAAATGTAATACTTTAATATTATAAGAAGAAAAACAGCTAAAATTTCTGTCGTGACAAAAAAAAAAAATTTTTTAAAGTTTTTCTTGAGTTTTCTTGTGCAATTTTAGTACTCTCTAAAAGTTGATCATTTATAAAAATGTGTGGGATGAAAACATATGAAAATGCAATTATTTTAAAGAAAAACGTATAAGTAATATCTTAAAGTGGTATTTTAAGTTTAATTAAGCTTATAATAATTATTTTTTCAGAATTATAAACTTTAAAGTGGTTTTTCTCAGTTTGTGTTTTTCGAAACCTTAGTGCATTCAAAATGCTACTCCTTCGACAATTATTTACCAATCACTTCCATTTTTTCTTGCGTGTTAAAAATAAAGCATGTAATAAAATTAGGGATCCGTTTTTACTATAAACTGAATACTTTTTTTTTTTTTAAAAAAAAATGTAAGACATGTTGGCCTTTTCGTTGATTTTTAGCCTGTATATCAACATTTTATTTTTTTTCTCGAAAACGAGTGAAGTTATTCTAAAATCGATCCCTAAATTTGTTAAGAACATCCATAAGAATATTATAAAAAAAATTTCAGGTCAAAAAATTAATTTTTACAAAAGGAGTAGGATTTTAAAAGTATCCCAATTTTCTTCAAAAAATTAAAATTTTTAAAATTGTGTGAATAATATATGAAAATTTTCATCTGGTAACATTTTCTTGAATAGAAACATTGTATAAAATGTTAAAATATAATTTTTAAATACGTAAATAAAGAAGTTTGCTCAAAGGGTGCCAAGTCCCCTTAACAAACTCAAAAATACTGGATTTTTTAATGAAGGAAAAAAAATAAAGGTTTTTGCAGCCAGATAACGTGATTATTAGCAGTTTTATCATTATCGGAGTAACCACATAAATGAATAATTCAATTTTAAATTGATAAAATAAATTGAGATGGAATGAGATGCAAGCAGGTAAGAGATACAAATAATATAACTGAAATAATATTGTTACACTTTTCATTAACAATATAATTTTTAACATAAAAATTTTCTAGAATTTGGATAAAAAATTTGCTAATCCCTATAAGATCTCGGCATTTTATCATAACAAAGCAAAAACTTTAAATAATTTGTTTATATATATTTTTTACGTAAGGAGAACACATAATACTATTCTAACTACAACAAATAAATGAATATGTAGAATCTGGAACGGGAATAAAAGAGACAGATTTCTTATATTATATTTAATATGTAAAGGTTTTTTTAGTGTAATGTAATGATATAATATGAGAAGGCTATATATATTAAAAATTTACATACACACATATTTTGCTGAAATAAAATAATAGCAAACATTTCAAAGTTGAAACTGTTAGATTTCAATTGATTATTAAAATGGAAAAATATATTAAATACATAGAAAACAAAGGAAATCTCTTGTATGAATACAGTTATTCATTTATTCTTTCATGACAAAATTTCACGATTTGATTCAGCTAATGTATTGCTAAAAATAAATTCTGATTTCCTCAAGTAGGCTATATTCAAAAGTTTTGCGTTACTTTAATATACTTGGACATGCGTAAAGTGTCCATTGATGGATTGGTTAATTGCTTATTAACCTTGCATCTAGAAGGAACACGATGTCTGCTGCAAAATGCCAAGAATCAGTCATTTTAAAGAAATATTAAAATGTATCATTTAAATTTTAGTTTTAAAAGTGACAAATGATCCATAAAATTTTGCTTAGTACTAAATGCAAATAAAATTAGAGTTGTATAAATTAAATATTAACAAACAAAAAACTACTTTTACTAGCAAAAGAATAGTTTGCAAAATTCAATGCACGTGGTAGGACAGGTTGGTTGTTATTATTGCTCACGTGAAAGTAGCACGATCTCTATTAGGGACCGAACCTCAAAATTTAACTAAGGGCAGATAAAGTTGACCCCCCTCATGAGCGTATTTTTCTCATTTTCCTTCTCTATACCACAGAATTGGAGAATTTTAAGCCCTGTAGATTGAACGTGGATCGGTTTTGCTGTACAACGGGTATTCAGTGGAATCATAACTCAAACCGCTGCTCACTAGAATTATCGCCTACTGACCCTGACCTTTAGCTACGCTGTCTACAAAAACACCAACTCGAAGGATCGATCATTCCGAGATAAGACAGATAAGAAAGTAAAAAGCACTCAGAGAAGCATTTTGGGTTAGTTGGATATTTTTGTAAACTGAGTAGAGATTATCACAAAATTTCATCTGATGATACAAAACTGTATACGCTAAATGAACATCACTGCGATGGAGAATTAAAGATATATCTGATTCCTACGATAGAAATTTTAATGTATTAACTGTGAATGTACAAAAAAATTTTCTTCTGTAAAAAAAGTAGCAAACTTAGATAAATTGAAATTAAAATTGTGTCAGATCTTATTAGATATTAATGTGGAATCAAATGTTTTTTCTCTCTAATAGGGCTTCGAATCGGTTTTTGACCAAATGTTGATTCCCACCGTCATAAAGACTTAGTACAGTGAAATACGTTTAAGGCGAAAAGGTTTAAGACGAAATATCGGTTAACACGAAATACAAACTCCAGACAAACTACTACGTATTTTTCGAACATTACCTTTTGGGAATGAACAAATTCGGGAAAACTCTAGCCGGATTGGACTGTACAATTGTATTATCCAAATAATTCCTTCTAGTAGATGAAAATAATAAGGGTTCAGCCCCAATTATAACAGACAAATACATTTTGGAGTCTGTTCAAAACTCGAAAACTATCATTGATGCTAATTCCGACAGTGAAAATGAAACGAATAATGCAGTTCCTGTCCCACATTGTTCTAAATGAGGACCGCCTTGAAAAGTATACCCAGCTACTTCGAAGCACGTTACAATGGTGAAATGAATAACAAAATGGACGATATCGAACAATTTGTTGACAATTTGATGCTAAAAGAACAATGCAAAGAAAAACATCAAATTATTTTCCAAAAATTCAATGAATGTTTTGTTTTCGAAAATATTTGAAAAAAATTGTATTAAATTTCTTTAAGATCTTGTGAATGATTTTGTTTCATTAATTTTATAAATACATGCCTATATACATATATATCTATGTAAATAAAATAAACTCTCATAAACTTAATTGTGGTTTACATATGGTGTTTTTTTTGCAATATACTTTAACACGAAATTCACTTAATAATACGAAAAATTATTTCAGTCCTTTTAGTTTCGTGTAAAGCGATTTTCACTGTATTTAAAAAAAACAATGAAATTTCGGGGAAAAAAGCTCAGAAAATAGAAATATATTTTAATAAATTCTACAGGTAATGAAATTTAGAAATTCATGTTATTGTTCTTGCTATAGTGAAGTGATATTAATAAAATAAGTTTATTCAAGGAAAATGAGGCGGATAAAAATTAATGAAAATTGCATCTGGGAATATAAAGAAAATCTATTAAAACCATTAATATGTATATAAGACTTATTTTAAATATTTTAATCCTTCAACTATATTGATAAATATGTACATTTGAAATTGAGTTCAAGTGGTGCGGTCTTGTAAAAACCGTTCTTCGGATGAAAAAGTGTTCCTTTTCAACAAAAATACAAATAAATTCTTACTTTTTTCTGAGATAATTCTAAATTTAATCTCATGATTACATGAATATAATTTTAATTATCCGAATATATCAAATCTCCGATCAAATTTGAAAATTTGGATCTTCTTGAGTAAATCTATTAGTGCGAAATAATATAAAACAACAATATTCCAGGGGGAAAAGGCATGAGTTATACTTTCATAAAAATTAAGATATAGTCAATAATGTAAATTATCTTAGCACAGTACGTCAAATTCTTCTGCGAGTGATTTAAAATACTTCTCAAAAGAAAAAGTACAACAATTTGGAAAAATGTAACTAGGAATAACTTTTCAGTTATACATTGACCTTAAGCATCTAAATAAGTAAGTAAATAGTCGGAAAAAAATTCGCTGTCTGATCTTAATCAAAAGCTTAAAAAACGTTGGGGTAAACTGAGCTCACTTATTCCTATTCTATTTTGACATAGTAGTAAATGTAATATATGTTCTCCAACTTATTTATTAAAATTCTGGAAAAAATTATGAATTGTTGAAAATTTATATTGGGAATAATTTAAATACTTCAAATTACTTTTTACACTTTAAAGTTAATGTTTTTAGTTAAATTTAGATGCACATAAAAAGTTTCAGAAAATGATCAGGATGGCAGACGAAAATAGACGATTCGATTGAAGCAAGACTATGAGCGTTATGGAAAGAAATTTGAACAAAAAAATTCAAATGTTCTGGTAGAAATGATGCTGATTGTTTGTTAAAAATGATTAAAAATACTATTCATTTTAATTGAAAACAATAACATAAGCAAATGAACGATATTAAAAGTTCTAAACAAAATGTGTAGATGAGTAGTAAATTATGAAAAAAATCAGTATCCATTAAAAATTCGCTTGATGAAACTGAAAGGAAACATAGTAAAATATTTCTTATTATAATCCACAAGCGTTGTAATTTCTAAGAGTACAAATCTACTTTCGTAAGTAAGTATTCCGATTAAAAAAATAAATATTAAAAATATGAACCTCATATTTTTTTTTAAAAAACGAGTAGAACATGAGCAGTAAAAGTAAAATTTAAATATGGGACCTTCAGTAATAATTATTTTTTCGTTTAAAGGAAAACATTTAGAAGTGCAAATGTTTTCCTTTGGAAAGCGTTGATAAGAATAAAATTATCAATACTAAATCTTGGCACACATTCTTTTTTACACTTTAGAAAAATTTAATCCCCAGAATTTTGATAAAAAGACCGTGTGTAGCTTATCTGGAACAGTGTTGTGATGCGAAACTGTGTTCTGTGTGGTATAAGTTTTATAAAATAGTTAAGTAAAAATAAAAAATAAATAAAATTTATAATCTTTATTTTGTACAGGAAACTGTGTTAGGTGTTATTTGTGAAAATATTTTCCAAGACAAGTATCATAGCAAAGTTGATTTATCATATATTACTATCCACTAGCACTAAAAGCAACATGAGAGATAATGATGAAAGTCCTCAGCACTCTCAGCGATGAACAAGTGATAAGGAGGAAAATCAAAATAAGACTTCTCATCACACCATCGTGAATTTTCTTAAGCTGCAGAAGAATTAAAATGCATCAGCTCTGCTGCCAGATCGGTCTTTGGATTTCGATGAACGGGAACCGAAGACGTAAACACGTATTTACCTTTCAGGTATAAAGTTTTCATGGCTCACAGCTGGAAGAACGGATTCCCTAAGTCATATCCACACATTCACCCCTAAAATAATGCGGGGTCTTTCCAAATGACATCAAACCAATGGCCGCGAGAAAACCAACGGCTGGATATCTATCTGTGAGCCGGAATATCAAATGAAATTCGAGGAGCAAGAAGGAACTGCCCCACCCTATGAGAGTGGCGAGACAGTCCATGTGACACACTCAAAAAGAGACGTGGTTATGGTGTGTTTTGCCTCCTACATCATAAACAACATGGTCTGCTGTATTGAAACTCTCAATAGTTTGAATAGCATATCTAAATGTAATTAGTGTAATTAATAGCTGTATATTTAAGAAATTAAATTATTGATTTACTACGCCTCACGCTATTTATCAATTTTCCCAAAAGTCACACAGTTTATCCTAGTTCCCATTAAATATACATATTAATCTTTATATTTCAAGAAATGAGGGAGAAACCATTCAAGACGAGACTTTTCGACTAAACTGATCCGTCTCCCTTTTATTCCCCTTCAAGGATCAATACCACCATACGTCTTCGGACAAAGACATTGAGATAAAGTACTCCTCACTTGCTGATCTCAATGAAGATCTTACGTAAGTAAAGGAGGAAACAAAAAAATTATACGTTCCTCGCATCAGAAGACAAGAGATTGTAATCAAGTGATTGACATAATGGATTTTTAGCACATTTTATATGCTTAAAAAGTAATTAAGAAGGAAATGAATTCCACAAGTTTGTTTTTTAAAAATATATTCCTTTCGATTGAAAAATTATTGACTTTCTGTCTTGCAAAATAGAAAAACGCATTTATAGTTGCGTAATATAACTATGGTAACATACATTTATGAATATTGACATTAAAAAAAGTTTGAACAGTAGCGGAACCGATTTAATAGATAGATAGTATGTTTCATTTATGTAAAAATAGCAGAATGATAAAGACGACTTGGAAAAAAAAAATTCATAGTTTACGTCTTCGTTCTGTGTTACGTTTATAGCTTACTGTAATCACCTAAAAATAAAAACTGCATGACCTAGAATTTCACATACAAACTGAAAACATTGTTACTGACAAAACTTCTATCATGCCACAGGGCAATACGTGATGTGACTACATGTACAAAATAGTCTTACGTGCAAGAATTCTTTCTAAGATAATATACAAGAAATTATAAGGAATTTTATCAACGTATATAGGCAAATATTTCCCTATGTTATATTGCAAATATTTTATGACTAACTAGTTTTTAACATATATTGTAGACATTATTATGGTTTTAAACATAACCGCTTACGAAAAAAAAAATACCAGATATTTTACAATAAACATTGATTTAGCACAGATAACAATTTTTCCCGATTATACAAAAAATTCAAAAATTGTTGGAATTTTGGAATTTACGCCTAACACGAGAAAACGTATGAAGTTTCATTTCAATTTTAATTTTTAAGCTTGCATACAATTACTGAGCGGGGTTTATGCAGGGATCTTTTGACACAATTAGTCTAATATATTCTATTCATTATTTCCACTTGTAATTTCAGCTAATAATTGCAAAAAAAGTCAAAGGGAATTTATCATGAAAAAGGGGGGGGGGAATTAACATGAAATCTTCAAAAGAGAATTAAAAAATGCTTATTATAGTTTTGATTTACTTCAATCCAAAAACTATCATTAAAACACACAATGTTTTGCATGCATGCCTCACTTGAAAACAGCATGAATGTTAGTAGCGACGGACCTCGTAATTTCTAACCACAGTCAAGTCACTAGGATGGCTCCTGAGCTGGCTCCTAATGCTGAAACTACATCGATGAGAAGAGTTTGAATTACGACAGATTTAACGTGAATCAGCCCCCCTACACTGTGGTATTTCAGTGATATCTGGACACGAGCCTGCCAGTCGAGAACACCTACCATGAACTCGTGACAATGACCACGTTATGTCTTGATTACTTAAGTAAGATGCTTCAGATATGATTTTTTATTAAATATACTTAATACTATATATATAAATTAACTCCAACTGACACCATAAAATGCATTTGCCCTTTACGTGTCATTTGGGGGTTAATTCCCTAACAGGACAACTCAACCCACATCCCGCATAAGTAATTTGACTTCTACTTCTACTGCAAACACGTGAACGAGTGACTCAATTGCTGTTTTCTGTCGCTGAAATAGGACTTGTATATGTCATGGCTTGGAGAAGGGAATGTTTTGCTGAACATTGGAAAACATGATTTATATATATATATATATATGCACTGTACATTTCTCCTGTTAATCTTTAAGAATTACTCCAATACATGATATATATATAATAAAATAAGACACGAAGTGAGAGAGAGGAACAGTTATGTATTCTACAATTCCAAAGAAGAAAGCAATTGGAGTTCGAGAAACATTACAAAGGTAGAAAACCTACAAAGGTAGGACTAAAATAGATACCTATTATGATTTCTGGAGTTGTCACTGAATTAGGTCAGTGATTTTAGGTTAAGTAATGCTTTAAGGATTCACCTTCCCCGTGTAGCTGTAATTGTCGACA